>OMLM01007484.1:0-33533 GCA_900302695.1 Helostoma temminkii
TGCAAGATCACATCACATTATTCATATGCAATTAAAGAATGGAATTACAAAATAATTATTTTTAAAACAACAACAATAATAAACACAACAATAAATGTAATAAATAAATAAAAGTAACTATTTCTGGTGATCAGGGGACAGGTAAATAATTCATTGCAATAAAGTATGTGACTGTGTGTATATTCTTTTTATTTATATATTACAGTCTTAAATAACTGAGATATAGAACATATTTATGTTTGTGACAGAATTAGAGAATCTAGCTTTATGTGTATGAAATTTACCCATCAAAATAATAAGATTTATAATGTCTATAATGTTTATAATGATACTGATTTATTGTTGTTTTCAAATTTTGTTAACTTCTCTAACCCCAATGCAGCATGTTTGGGTGGACTAATGAACATGGGCATTTACAAAATGAATGTACAATAGTATTTGGCATGTTACAAGGGTGAATATTGTGTCTGGTTTTAAAGTGCAGTTCTTTCATTTGAAATACAGTATTGAAAGGGGGATATGCCTTTTGCCATTTTATACTGTTTATCTGAGAGTCCCACAAGAATTGTTCTTTGGGTATAATTTTTTTTCTTCTTATATTATTGTTTGTATATTTGTATATTTAAAATGTTTCTTGTGTAGAAGTATTTTGATAACCCAAATGACATATCATTGATATAATATAAATATATTCCAGCATGTTATCATCAAACAAGGATCTGACAAAGATTACACCCCTCTCAATCTAGTCTTCTTTCTATAGACTCTTACAATTAACAGGATTTATTAGTATTGTTCCATATAATCATCTTATGTGGTGAAAATTGTTTATATAACACAATTTTATAATAGTGGATGATGATAAAGTGTCATTGGTGATTTGAAAATGCTACAGTTGCATTTTCTTAGACATTTTTAAGACACCTGATTTTTGAAATATGCTATGAGGTGTAAATGTTCTTAAGGTTTCTGTTGCTTCCAGGCATTTCTTTAACCATTTAGTCTTAAAAGCGCAATTCAGGTTTCCAGAATGTAAAACTTCCAGTTTAACTTCAAGACACACACACGCACACGCACACACTCACGCACACGCACACGCACACACACACACTGCCGGCACTGCACAGGTTAACTGCTTGTTTGTGATAAACTGTGTTTATCCTCTGCTGTGATTGGTTGGGAAGGCGGGACTTCCGACAGCGCAGGTTGGGCATAAAGTGACAGACTTCACCTCCTTAAAATTGGAAGAAAACCCGAAGGACGACGCGTTACAAGTTTTAAAACAGTAAGAAACCGATATAAGACAATGGGGCTTTGAATAGTGTGCGTATATCCTGAGGTATATTGATATTTACTTGGTATTATTAGCCATACAACACGATAATGTTAAGACGCTGAAGCAGCTAGCCGGCCAACCGAGTTTGTAATGCTGCGTTTATGGGATGCTCGTAAATCGTAAATCAAATTAACACGTAACAAATATTAATATAAGGCTATATCTCACTAATGTGTTGATTTTGTCAAATCAAATAACATAAATAAGTCAAAAACTCAGCTTCATCTCTTCAAGAGACTGGTATCATCACTCGATTCTATCACTTCCTCCAGTGTTCAATGCAGGAACTGACAGCATTTCCAGAGCTTTTTGACGACACTAGCATATTTCACCCCAACACGAATCTCTGTGATAATATAGTCATACTGTACTGATCCAGCAGTGATCGACTAAAATTATATTTTAAAAAAACACCTGTTTACATAGGCAAACACTGAATTTTACAATTGAGTGGATGTCCACTGGAGTGAGTCTGGCTTCACCATGACCTGACCTAGGAAAGGTATCATAGGTTACACGTATACAGGGATGGAAGAAGTATACAGATACTGTTACCCAAGCCAAGTAAATGCAGTATTGCCACTTTAATACTTTGTTATAAATAAAAGTCATACATTCAGCATTTAATGTAAATAAAAAGAAAAATTAAAGATACTCATTATATAGGCCACTTGCTGTTTGTTATGCAAAATGTCATTACTCAGGGTAATAGTCTATGTGCTGTCTTAAACATCTAACTAGCGTCTGACAATCAGACAGAACAAAATACCATACTTAAACTGAGCTGGAAGAAACATAAATGGGTGCCCCAAGAATTCACCAGAAATAAAATCTGTCTAAGGTCATTAGGATACTACAGTCAAAAGCAAAATTGAGTTTTTCTAACCAGACTAGGTTTGATCAGGTTTAGAACAAAAACTGCTTTACATAGGGGTTAACCCAGAGATACTAAAGACTACTTTAAAGCACATTTCAAATTTGTGAAAACCTTATTGTGGGTGCCAAAATACTAAAACTCTGCCACCACCTTTTTACATTGAGGCCACACCAAACTTGGTTTAGAGCAAAAATCACTATATTTAGAATATACCGTACAGAAAATCAATAAGCTTTGATCTACAGATGAAGATTTACAGATCTGGTTGTAGTGGCCTATGATCCAGTGTGATATGAAATGGAAGAAAAACAGTTAAATTCATTTTTGATTGTTTTGTTTTTTTTCTAATAGTAATAACGCAAATAGGAGACGTTCATGCCTCCTGGCAGCGTAGTTACTGTCCAGGCCTTTGCTTGTCTGTGGAATGTGGGATTAAAAATAAATGGAAAAACACAAACACACAAAGGAAGGGTTTGGCTTGAGGATCAAACCCAGGTCGTTGTTGTAGTCAGATAGCAGTAGTAATCATGGTCCGAGATGTTTGCTGTATTTTAAGGTGAACCTGCGCTATGGCTATTTTCTCCTCCTTTGGCTTACAGCTTTTATGACTATATTACTAATATTTTATTGCTTTAGAGTTGCTCATCATGATTGTTCTGCTTATTAGTGAAGCGACCCTGAAGATTATACACCAAAGCAGTTTATTACAACGCATCTTGTGCATTGTAAACGGCTACATTTTCATATATCACTACAGCCTCAGTAAAGAAATGTGGTAACTCTTGATTTACATACATAAGTAGATTAAGTTGTCAGGGTTTTTTATTTATTTAATCTTATTTTGTCTCTTTTTATAAAAGATATTTTCTAAATCAACAATTAATAGTTTTGATTTGTCTCCTTTTGCTACAGAGTGTAATGACATTCAGACATGGACGACATAAACCTTCATTACCGCTTTCTAAACTGGAGGAGGCGAATCAGAGAAATTCGTGAGGTGAGAGCGGTGAGATACAGGGAGCGGCTCAAAAGGATGCTCAGAGACGGAGACATACTCAGGTAACAGTGGTGAGCAATGTTAGTCATGTAATTCACTTCCTGATTTTATGTTCCAGTCCCTTTGCCTAGTGAATCACCATCCCACTTTGCACCCATTTGACAGAAATATATTCATGGTAATATTTTTGTTTTTATCTTTGAAACTCTTTGAAGGTATCATGGGAATTCAGATGAAGTTGGCTGTTTTGTGGCAGCCAGGCCCTTGTCAAGAAGAAATCGCTATTTTGAAGTAAGAGTTGGTGATTTCCTCTCATATTAATTCAACACGGAAGTTATGAATAAGAAGTTTATGTAAAAATAAGGCTACAGGTTCACACATTATTTATTGATTAGATTTCACATGAAAATGTCTCAGCTCAGCTGATTGACTCTGCCTCATGAAAAGCCTACAAACTAGAACTCTAACCTCATCAGCTGGAGTTTTCTTTGTGCACCACAGAGTCTAGCTGCTTTATTTATTCCCACATTGTTGGTTTCTGTCAGTGTGATATTCTCTCTCACCTGTCTGTTATTTATTATTATTTCTTTTATTAGAAAGTAATTAAATTTGTGTTAACTTCATTGTGTTAGTATACTGCACAATAAAATTTAGGGAACACTCGCATTTCAGAGCTGAAACATATTGTTGGAAATTAGAGGAACCTGGTTTCCCTAAGTAGATTTCTCCCAGAGAATGCCAGTTACCCTGACATGTAGACGCGTAATTTAAGTTCCTTCGACTCATGCTTACCCATGTAAACTCATTACCTGATTACCTGAAAAAAGTTGAAAAGTTGTTGTAATTCAGCCACATTGGAGGATTTTCTAGCATTATGAAATGCTGTGTTAGTTTTACACCAGATGTAACGGGATGCACAATTTCCAAATAATGCAAGGTGTTTTTTGGCAAATGTGAGACGAGACTAGTCTTTTTGCCCATTCTCTTTCTTATTGTTGAATCATTAACACTGACCTTATTTAAATAACTGAGGCACGTAAGGCCTGCAGTTATTTAGATGATGTTATTGTTTCTTTTATAACCTTCTGGATGAGTTGTTATTGTGCTCTTGCTCTTCATTTTGGTAGGACGGCCACTCCTTGTGGATAATGGCTCTCACCGTGGTTTGCTGGAGTCCCAAAGCCTTAGAAAGGGCTTAGAAACCCTTTCCAGACTGATGCATGTCAATTACTTGTTTCTTATCTGTTCTTGAATTTCTTTAGATTGTGGCATGATTTATTGCTTTTTGAGATCTTTTACTTCACTTGGTCAGACAGCTTCTATTTAAGTGATTTCTTGATTCAACAGGTCTGGCATTAATCTGGCCTAGGTGTGGCAAATGAAATTTAACTCACCTTTCAAAAAAATGTGGTTAATCACAGTTTATTCATTTAAGCAAGGGGTGGCAAATACTTTTTCACACAGGGCCAGGCAGATTTGGACTGCTTTTTTCCCTTCATTAAAAAAATTATTTTATATTTACTCTGGCTATCTTTGTAATATTAAAATTAGTTTGATGATCTGAATCATTTAAGTGTGCAAAAAATAAAAGGTGGCAAATACTTTTTCCCAGCACTTTATCTCCTCCATACTCTAGAGACTGGGATGGGAGACACAGCAAACATTTTTGTGGCTGCACTTATGGATTTGCCATCTTGGAGTAACTGGACTACTCATGCAATCTGATTAGACTGCAGGCACTACATGGTGCTACCAGTGGTTGCACCTGTTGTCACTTTCATTTGCACCAAAATGGGTGACACTGGTTGACAATAATGCTGAGCATGTTGATATCCTGACGTTTGGTTGTCTTGTCATACAGAGATGATTGAGTGGTCCCTATATTTTCTTTATTTATATCTGTATTATGAATGCCTTCATTCTGAAAGATGTGTGGAGACCTGGCATTCATAATATCTGAACGCACACCTTTATCTTCTTGTGCCAGAATGAAAAAAGACACCTCCTGGGAAAAGCACACATCCAAGATACAAAGATGTTTCATTTTGAAAATATATTTGTGGAATTACTTGGCAGCTCTACTTAAATTGTGTACTAGGACTCGCCATATAGTAATTGCTTAAGCTGTTGCTGATTCTTCAAGTTATATATGCCAAAATAATTTGTACTGATGCCAGAAGCAGTGTTGGCAATCAATCATCTTTGTCCAAAGCAAAAACAATAGCAAATATTAATTTTTATAATTGAAACAACAGATTTTTCGATGCATGCAGAGCCATTTTGTTAGGCAGAACAGTGTAGTTTTTGCTGAACAGCTTTGATGCTTGCTCTTTGTTCAGAAAGAAAATATATAAAATATGAAGCTCTTTAGTCTACAAAAGCCTCATTAAATGTAGTCACTAGAATCACACATTTCCTGTGTTTTCTTTGCAACTTTAATGCTCCATGACATTGATTCATTTCATACAAAGGGTGTTGTGAGCCCTACCCTCCTTAGTTACTACAACTGTTGCTACAACTGTAAGCCCTGCATCACACGTGCTGTGTCCTGTAGTTTACCATATATGGTGACAGATCTACCATTTTGAGAAAATGGCTCTTTGATAAGACACAGAGACTCTCACACAGATGTTAGCAGCTGTAGTTGGCACTCAGGTCCATGACCCTAGTGTACAAAAAGAAGAAGAACACGGCTTATAAAAGCTTCTACAGAGTTTCAGTCAGGAGTTTCACAAATCCAAAAAGGTTAAAGCTTATTTAAAATCATTATTTTATATCACTAAAGTTCACAAACAACTCAGGTCAGTGAATGTTTCTCAGAATAAACTATGTTCAAACTTGCTTAACACACACATCCTGCCCTGGTGTGACGTGTAGTACAGTAACTGAACCTCTCAACCTTCATACTTGCGTGTGCTTATGACTCACGTTGTGGGAGTCAAGCCGGAGGAGGGAGAAAGCACTTTTACGTAAATGGGTATATGAGCAACAAAATAATTAAATGGTTACATGAAAGTTGATTAAATCTGATGGTAGATTTTAATAGTCATTTATGTTTTACACTGACACAAAAAATGGGTGTATTCCCTATTTGAATTGGAGTGTGTCTGTGTAGAGATCCCTGGGGATGATGTCATATGTCCAGTATTCAGTTACGATAACAATGGTGTAAGTCTTAACTTCAATGTTTTCAATGTGAACCATCATGTGTGGTTTTACAGAAAGATGCCATTTAGTTTCAATTTGGTTTGGAAATTCCATGAAGTGAAAAGAGAAGCAGAGTCAGCCCAAAAGAGAACTGCAACATAATAGTTTGTAAAAGTTTGGTGTGGAGCCTTAAATAGCAGAAACAGCTCTTTGTAAACCTTTTTAACCAGGATTCAAGCTATGGTACAATATAGTATTGAATGGATTGCCATAAAATGTAAAAGTCATAACCTGTGAAGACATTCAAGGTGCACGGGTGACAATTCCTCTAAATTCAGTTTTTTCTTATACCTGTATCCAAATGATATTTGTCCAGTTGTTCATGAGCATTGCTGTTGCTGTGGATTCTTAGTCCTTCTCATTGCTCTTATATAAAGTGCGCTGGCCACATAAACCTGTTACTTTACTTGCTTAAAATCTAACATAACATATCCAGTATTTTATTTCAGTTTTATTTTTGAGGTTTTTTTGTTGTTGTTGTTTTGTTTTTGTTTTGTTTTTTTGCATATATTTTAATCTGTTGGTTTTTAATGTATAACGCATTTGAAATTAATTGAAATACATTTCTATTCAATCAAAGTAGCTATCTAGTTCTTACAGCTTACACAGCAGAATAACAATACATTCAGTGTGTTTGACCCCGACCACACCTTTCTTCCTCTGTCTAAATGTTTCTCACGTGTACTGTCTAACAATATCTCACAATATCTTCCATGGTTATATGCAACGATCTAAAGAATTTCAAGAACAGATGAGAAACAATGTCATTGACATGTATCGGTCTGTAAACGGGACTCCAGCAAACCACAGTGAGAGCCATTATCCACAAGGAGTGGCCGTCCCACCCAAATTAAGAGCAAGAGCACAACAACAACTCATCCAGAAGGTCATAAAGGAACCCAGAACAACATCTAAAGGCAGGTCTCACTCAGTGTTTATGATTCAACAATAAGAAGGAGACTGGGCAAAGATGGCATCAGTGGGAGAGTTTGAAGGCAAAAGCCACTGCTGACCAAAAAGAACAGAAAGGCTCGTCTCACATTTGCCAAAAAATACCTTTATTATCCCCAAGACTTTCAGGTAAATATTCTGTGGACTGATGAGACAAGTTGAACTATTTGGAAGTTGTGTGCCCCTTTAAATCTGGTGTAAAACTAAGCATTTCATAAAAAGAACATCGTGTCAACACATGGTGGTGGTAGTGTGATGGTCTTGGGCTGCTTTGCAGCTTCAGGACTTGGACAACTTGCCTCTCACACATGACATGTATTGAGTAGTTCATGACTTTGTAATCTCAATGTATCGGAGAAAGGATGAAATGACTCTTCACAATATACAGAAGAAATGTTAATACCTAATGCTTCTGGCTGTGATGTAGCTTTGCTCAAGTCTTGCAATGATCGTGTTATTTTCAGTTAGAGGAACGTGAGTTTTTGTCTTTAAACTCTTTTTAAAAATAAAAGGTGATCTCGTGAAAAAGGGGATTTTAAATTGCAGTGATAAATCCTTTCTTGTTTCTTGGTGATAAATCTATCTCTGGTCTTTGTAGGTGACGATCCTCGATACAGGAGTGAGGGGGATGATCGCTGTTGGTTTAGTGCCTCAGTTATACAAACTGGACCATCAGCCAGGCTGGCTCCCACATTCTGTGGCTTTTCATGCTGATGATGGCAAGTATGTGTCACTAATGATTTTATTTACATTTGCTGAACATTTTCTTAAGGATACACAATTTCAGATACAACGTAATGTTAATATATGTCAGAGATGCCACACAACCCCACAGAACTCTGTTGCTTAGCGTGTGCACCTAAGTCTTTAGTCTTGTAAGAGATTCAGGAACCAAAAGCACTTTTCTCTTTTTTTGAAAAACTCAATTGAGAGGATTTAGGAAGGTCAGAATGTAACAAACTTTACTTTGGTTCTTAAGAAGTGTAACTTGTTTTAGCAAGAGGATAATACTCGATATGATGTTTGAGGAGCTGGGCAAAGGTTATAGAAGGTAGATATCAATGTTGAACTGGCCTGTAGAGTAGTCAGAGTCGGAGGGAGGCAATGATTTATTGTACAAGTTTGCTTTGTGAAGGTTTTCTCTCTGTGTCCTGGGGTTAACAAGTATATACTGTAGACTAGAGACACTAGAACAACTGTGAAACTAAAGCACTCCCACAGTTCTGAACAGTGAAGGGAACCAGTATCATACATCACTGCTGCTTCTGTCATCAGATATAAGGCCTGATTACAGCTGTGGTTTTTAATGTAATACATATTGGTGTCATTATTTTCATGCATTCATTAGAGCATAAACAGTAGAAAGCGGACAGGAAGTGATGTGATAAACAAGCAGTAAAGGTCTCTGGCTGGACATTTTATTTTCATGGTATAGCATGAATATGATATTGACGAAGTTGGGTAAAAATAGTTTTTCTATTTTTGTCAGTTTTCAATGCAAAAGCCAGGTCATGTAAACATTTTATCATTAAGACAGTCTTGTGTGTTACATTGTTATCTGATTTCTTTTTTTTTTGTTGTTGTTTTTTTGTTAACATCAGCAAAATCTGAAAATCAAATAAGTCTGAACATTCAACTTCTTCTACGTCTTTCCTCAGGTTGTATAATGGCAACACCGTGGGGCAGCAGTTTGGTCCCAAATGCTGCAGAGGTGACAGAGTTGGCTGTGGAATATCTCTGGACTCTGACCATGGACAACTAACAGTCTTTTTTACCAAGAATGGTAAAGAAGTAAGTAGCACGTGACCATCATATTTACCTTAAACAGAATGTGTTTAATCAGTATATGTAAGTGGGGTTGTCCACTTTATTGAGTTCACACTTCTCTAAACAATACTGCATGTGAATGTGGCTCAGGTCGGCAGTGTAGACATCCCAGCCTCTCCTGATGCTCTCTACCCTGCCGTGGGAATGCATTCTTTGGGGGAAGAAGTGCTGCTGGACCTGAACGCAGAGTGGGGTATGGAGGAAGATGATGGACTGATGATAGTGGACAGTCATGAAGAGGACTGGGCCCGTCTCCATGATGTCAAGGTGACAGGCACGGTAAGTCAGGAGCAGAGAGAAAAGGATAAAAATGCAAAGCGTTTTTACTGTTAAATTATTACCAGTTTTACTGCTAGCAGACCTACCAGTCGAAGGATTAAAGGTAACTGTGGCAGGTTGTTAACCTAAAAGGAATGACTCATATGAGGGTGAGGATACACCATAGAGAAACTGCACACACCTGATGATTGTTCTGAGATACCTCAGAATGTTTTCATCATAGTTGCACAAAAATGATTATTCATTTAATCAGCATCAGTATTTCATGTGTGATATATCTGTGTTTCATAATAAATTCAGTATGACTATCCCAAACTCCAGAATAGAATAAAAATAAAAATTGAAATATGATAGCTGTGATTCTGCTGCAGTGATTTTGATCATTTTGAACTGGGCTGTGTGAGTCCAACATTATTACAGAAGTAAAAAGTTAAGTCATAACTTTGCACTTTCATGTATATTGAATTAGCAGGTTTGTGTCAAATCCATAATCAGAAAAAATCCATATTGGAAATCGGTAAGGCAAAGTGCAAAGCTCTAGAAAAAGTCTTAAACCAAACAGTCAATAAACAAAATCAGACGTAAATATTATCTGTTGCTAAGCACAAGATAAAGAGGTAGTGATTG
Organism: Helostoma temminkii; assembly: GCA_900302695.1. Taxonomy (NCBI): domain Eukaryota; kingdom Metazoa; phylum Chordata; class Actinopteri; order Anabantiformes; family Helostomatidae; genus Helostoma; species Helostoma temminkii. The sequence goes on from OMLM01007484.1 coordinate 10,102, forward strand.
AAAGACAAATTCTCAGAGGTGCTCATTGACCTCCTCTCGCTCTGTCTGTGTTGGTCTCCACCCTTCTCTCTGACAGCAGGGCTGCAGTGTTTGTGTCTGAGTCAGGCGTTGATATGCACAAAACCTGAATTGAAAGAGGATGGGAGGAGAACACAGCTGAAAAGCCCCTAGGCAAACGCGAATATCCTGCACGCCACCTGCACATTTACTTATCATTCACTTCTGCAAATCTGATCCAGTCCTGTGTGAATGCAGGGCCCACAAACCATAGTTTGAACCCCCTCAACTTATCAATTACACATGCAAATCTTAATACTACTTGAATGGTCTCAGGAAAGAAAAAACTAAAGAAAAAAACAACTAAACAATAGTTCTTTGGTATTTCCAGTGCACTGATTTCAAAATGTTTGTTGTAATACTGTATGATTTACCGTGACAATGTCATTAATACATCCTGTACATCCTGGATCCTGGGCCTCTTTATCTACATTTGCTCTTCTTTTTAATTTGTCCAAACAATAGTATCAAGTGTTGTTCTTTCGTAATTTGTCGAGACTTGTGATTGCATGTTAGGTCAGGCATTTGGACACAGACTTAGACTGTTGACATGCAGGCATGTTAAATATTAAAGCACAAGAAATCCAATATTGTCTTCAGATAAACCGAAACTGTGTGAGTGATTTACTCTGGGCTGTCATCAAAATGAGGTTAGCCGCAGTTACAAAGAACACGATAGCAGCTGTTTACCTCTTGATGTGAGTGCATATTGACAAAAAACACGAACGAAGAGAGAGTGTACAAGAAGAAATAAGTTCCCACAAAATTTATCTGCAAATGCAGACAAATCAAAATTCTCCCTTGTTGTTCCCTAGAAAGAACGGAATATATGATGTTGGAACCTATTTATTCATCTCATCATCTAAAATTGTTGTGAATAAAACATACTATTCTTGATTCTCACCTGAGAAGCAGGAAGCAAACTTCATACATGCTAGCAGTGCAAATTGGTTTATAATGTGGGGGAAGGGGGAAGTTTTCACACAGTTCAGCTGGCACACCTACATAAAGTAAGTCTAACCACTTGTTTAAAGCAGTCAATCTAGACACATAATTAAAGACAAAATAATTGTGTATTAGTTAACATATGCTAAGACTGGCCACATTTCTTTCCAGACTAGGCTGTAGCAGCAAAGTCCTTCAGTGTAGTGAATTTGATTAACTGTTTTAGCCTATTTTTCTGCTGCTGGCTAGTTGCTGAATTGGTCTTGTTTGCTGTTTGGGGGCAGGCGTTTAGTTTATTTTTAAAATAGGTTATAATCATTATATCAAACAGAAGTATTTTGATTATTCGTTAAAATATGAATTACTGCAGTTTCGATCATTAAACTACAGACATTTCTTGTTTGACCCTGTAAAATTAAAATTATAAAGGTTTAATCATTGTGTTCATTAATAAGCTTAAAGTTGCAAGATTAAAGTTGGACTCCACAGCATATAAATTATCTTCATTTACATTAAGTTCTATATTGATACTAGTAAATGTATAGAAACATTTATGCAGTTCCTGTGAACAGTCATAACCGTCATGTTTGTGTTTGTTTCCTCAGCTGCTTGAGTACACAGGGAAAGGGCGGGGCATTGTGGACGTGGGATTGGCTCAGGCTCGTCGGCCTCTCAATACACGCTTCCATTATTATGAACTGGAGATCACAGATGCTGGAGAAAAGTGTTACATCGCCCTGGGGCTGGCACGCAGGGTAAAAGCCACAAGTCATCACCATTAATGTTGGCACACTGTTAGTTTACATACACACATGGTTATCTTTGGGTAAAGAAAACTTCTCTTTCACACCTTGTTATCCTTCACCCTCACATGTACCATTTGCTCTCACTGTTTCCACTCTGAGTGATGGATGACCGAAATAAGAAAAGCTAACGACAGAATAAATATTGTCTAATTTTACCCCTAAATCTGTTTTTTTTATAGAAAGCACGTTGTTCCAGCTGCATTTGATTATTCTATTTATGTTATTTCCCATTTTCGTGCATGTATACAATGCACAAAAAGAATACATTGAAAAGAATTACAAGTATGCAGGAACTCCTCAGGCTAGGCAATTTAAGGTTGATATCCTAATCAATTTGCTCAGTTCTGTGGTATTTAATTACGAATGATGACAGCAAATGATGATCTATATTTTGGAAATATGTTGGCTCTGAGAGAACACAGTGAATGTTTACACATCAGAGACACAGTAAGCTGCCTCTGGCCTTGCATGACATTATCATGAACTCACTGCTTACATCCTGTTTAATATAAATAAATCAGCCCAATAATTGTTGTGGATGCAGTATGTGTGTCATTTAAGTGATGTACAACATGAAGCATGCTTCACAGTTCTTCTCCACTGGGATGTTCAGTGCTTGTTGCACTCAGTTATTGGATGCTAATTGATTAAGCGTCACTCTTCCTCATCACACTGATGTCTTGCCAGCTGTGATTGCATTCACAGCCTGGGAGGTAGAGGATCACTGTTGTACTCACCCTCAACTTTAAGCTCCCCATGTCTTCTTTGCCATTAATTACTGTGTGTGGGCATGTTTCCCCCTCGGGGTCAGGCGGCGTGGAGAATAGAGCTCTGTCATTTTGCTGTTTTCCAGGAATTGTTTTTCTTGGGGTGTCTGCGGTTTTGGTGGAGTATTATAAATCCATCAAACGGTCATTCCTGAGGTTTAGTTCCTTCCCTCCTCACCTTGAGTTTGCTGATGGGAAGCATTAGGTCTTGCTACAATATTCAAAACAAAGGTGTCTCTCTCAGGGTAACACATGCTTAAAAATTACTAGATGCTCAGTTGTTGATTATGTTGGCTAAAGGAGGAATTGGTGTTTTATTTCCGTTGCTTCACTAAAGTCATATCATCTGTTTTTACGCAGAAGTCATTATACACACTCGGTCTTTAATTATGTGATATTTCTACAGTCTTTTGCAGGGAATTCAATATAATTCCTCCCTGTGTAGACTTAGTCATCTTGTGACTTGATTTAGATTTTATTCTGACAGAAAAAAACACATTGTGTCTTACATCCCATACTGTAGTACATGCTCACACATAAACAAACAAACAAAACAAACATTTCAAATAAAGTGAGTCTTAAAAAGATAAAAGTAAATTTATTACTTTCTCTTTTGATTTACAGGACTACCCTAAAAACAGACATCCTGGTTGGAGCAGAGGTTCCATAGCCTATCATGCAGGTGGGTGTGGGCTGATGATGGTGCAGCCTTAACATTCGCATTCAAATGAATATTATATACTATAGTACAACTGTCATTAGAGGTAGTTTCACTGTCATAGATAGTGTAGTGGTTAATACCATCACCTCACAGCTTGAAGGACGCGTGTGTGAGTCCACTTGTCGGCCAGCCTGGCCTTTCTGTGTGTTTCCATGTTCTCCCTGTATCTGCATGGGTGTTACAGCTTCATCTCACAGTTCAAAGACGTGCAGGTTAATTGGTGACTCTAAATTGCCCGTAGGTGTAAAGATGACTGTGAATGATTGTCTCTCTCTGTGTGTCAGCCTTGTCATAGCCTGGCAACCTGTCCAGGGTGTACCCTGCCTCTCACCTGGTGACAGAGCTTTGGAACGTAGAAATATTTCCACCAGCCAGAGGTGTATTGCTGACATGTCAGTAAACTTGACTAATATTGTTCCAGTTTAATATTTGAGACATGTTCTTCCCTGTGTGTGTGGGGGATTCCTCTGGTTGCTCTGGTTTCCGCCCACAGTCCAAATCAAGCAGATCAGGTGAACAGGAAACTCTGAATTGACTGTAGAAGTGAGTAGGAGTTTGTTTGTCTGTCTATACAATGTGCGTTGGCTGAACAGGATCAGAGGTTTGGAAAATGCATTAATGGATTTTTTTCACTGATCAGTCAAACAAAAAGATTTGTATAAATGTTAGCAATGACAGATGATGTTTGAGTTTGATAGTTCCATCTATTTGTCTTGCATAAAGCATGATTCAACTTTGCCATTATTCTTCCCTCTAGATGATGGAAAGTTGTTCCAGGGCAGCGGGGTTGGGGACCCATTTGGCCCACGCTGCTTTGAAGGGGACATTATGGGCTGTGGGATAATGTTTCCACGTGACTTCAACCTAGATGGAGGAGGTGAAACTTTTTACATTGTTTTACTTTCTTTTGTTTTCTTCTAAGCTCTCCTTATTCAGTGTCTGGGTTCTTCATCCTAGATGATGTAGATGAATGGGATCTTGATGAGTTTCCAAAACCCAGTGAGGTTCAGAATGAGTTGTATGCAAACAACGAAGATGAGGAGGAGGAGGATGAAGGAGAAGATTTGGAGGGAAGGAAGGTCACGGTGAGATGCAGTCAAAATCTAGGAGTTAAACTAGGCAATTTTAAACCAAGCAAACACTAATCTCTTTGGTCTCTTTTGTTTGAACAGGTGTTCTTCACTCGAAATGGAAAGGTTGTGGGCCGGAGGGAAGTGGCTTTACCTGTAGAAGGTTTCTACCCCACTATTGGCATGATGAGCACTGGGGAGAAAGTCAGAGTGGACCTGCACCCACTCAGTGGCTGAGCACAGTGCAGGTAGTGAAAACTGAAATAAGAGCAAGAGGGAGTGAGTGAGGTTCTGGTACATTTTGGTGATTGGTCATTGAATACCTCCAAGTCAACAGGCTCCAAGATGCTACGTGAAAGCAGCTGCTCCCTCTTGCTGTAACAGTGGTTTAACATGCTGGCATATTTTTTTATTAAGAATTACCAAAATAATGTATGTTAATATTACATGTGTGCCTATAATGGTTTTGTACTATATTATAAACACTATTTTTGACTATTTGCACTGTGCAAATTTAATAAAATGCAAAAAGGGGGGGTTTTACCAAAAATAATGAATGTAAATTTCCAGACATCATCTAACAATGGACCCCATTTGTCCTAACAGGAGGAACATTATCTGCAATATTTCAGTATATCTGTAGCACCACTGACACGGCCTGCAGCCATGCTGTGCAGTGCTCAGATGTCTGCAGTGCTTTTTCCTATTGATGGTGTATTACTGACACTCAGTGGTGAGAGTGATCAGTCTGGGAAAATCATGCATCAATGAAACCATAGTACTTCAAGTTTACATGATTTTTGACCTTGTTCGAGCATTTTAAAAAAACAATCCAAAAACAAGGTTGGTTAAGATGAGTAGCCATATTGTTTTTAAAAAAAATTATATTTAGTGTTTTTTTTGCTGTTGACAATGTCATAACTATATGCTGAGATAATATTTCTGATGAACAGCTGCATCTAAAAGATCTTCCAGTAAAACCAACCATCTGAAGAAGAACCCAAAATTCATTTAGACCAACATTTACATGGCGTCAGTTTGAGTTTATTTATTTGCCTCTTGTAAATTGCTCTGCATGTTTTTTCCTCTCTGGCCAACACTTTACATATTCTCTTACCATTTGCCTTACACATGCACAAACACAAATGATAGATTTAATGATTTAATGAAAATTAAACCAAACATCCTCTTTTTTTATGAGAAATCTGAATCAGAGCTTACACCAGTTAGAGAATTTGAGTATTTGACAAATTAAATATTAAAGAAATACACTAATGATAGCAGAGATGGTAACTAAGTACATTTACTCAAATACTGTACTTCAATGGGATTTAGTATTCTGTAGTATTTCCATTTCATGATTATGTACTTTTACTCCACTACAAATGGGAGTGAAATATTGTACTTTTACTCCAACACATTTTACAACTGTTCGACAGTTTGTAGGTAACACATTTTCACCTTTGTCAAATGTGTTGCATGTGTCAAATAAATCTGAACTAGACTTCTACATATCAAATTCAATACTATAAATACTGTTTCCTTATTGGAGTACTTCATTTTGTACTTACCTTTTACTTGAGAAGAAAGAGTAGTAGGGTACTTCTACTTGTAGTGGAGTATTTTTCTAGGCAAATACTTGCAGTTTTACTTGAACATTGAGTTTGTGTACTTCAAACACCTCTGAATGTTAGTGTAGTATTAAATGTATTATCTATGGCTTAATGAGGTATTTTGGTTAAAATAAATACCAGGTTGTCTCAAATGGTAAAATCATGATGAGCAATTTTATTGAGCATAAAGAATAAAAGGGGTATAGTACCGGTAAAGTACTATACCATAAGTACATTATTTAAATATTATAGTAAAGGTCTGAATGCTGAAAGTGATGCCATAACTAACATTTGCTGCACTCAGGTATATTTGAAAATCAAAATTACTTTGTCTGTATAAGATCATATTTGTTTTTTTGTTGTCAATGTCATTTACCTGCCAAAAATAATTTAAAATAATACAGAATATTTACACACTGCACTATTCTGCTTGTCCTTTTCTTTAATCAAATATATGACTAAAATTGTGTGCTGCCTGATGACTTTAAATGTAAATTATATTATCGTAGATATTTCTTTCTTTCATTTTTTTTAAATTTATTGGAGACAGACATGTTCAAACCCCCAAAATGATATATAATAGTTATTATCTCTTGGACTTCATTGTAAGAAGATAATATTGATTATTCACTTTGGGGGAAAAATATTTATTTGGCTTAATTGGTCATGGTTTGAATCTCTTTTGTCAAAATTTGGCTTTGTAAAAAAGTGTATTCATCAGGAAGCTACAACATGTTTACAGTATTCTAATTGAGTTTATAACTTTAAGCAAAAGGTTTTTGGTTTATCTGACCTGATGAAATGTCCATAATAAAACAAGGGCACAGTAAATCTAATACAGTATCTAATTAAGGCGTATCATATCATGTTTTGTGCAAACTCAGCGTTCCCATGTGTTCAGTTTTAGACTGTGATGCTTAATGTGTCATTACACAAATAAAAAAATTATTCTGCAGTGCAAAAATATATGCCATAGGAAAAAAAGCAAATGTAAGGTCATATACACTGTATTCAGATACTTGACTAAAATAATGAGGAATTAGTAGAAGCCTTGATTAATATCCAAGAGAAGGTAAATGCTCAGTAACATCAAAAGAGTAACTATTTTCATGCTTTGTGTCATGTGTCATGTATTTCATCGTTATGTGAAATGGCACAACTTGGCCTGAAAAGGGGAATTTTATTAAGTTTAAAAGCAAAATCATTCAGTAGAAAGCCACTGAGTGCCATAAGAGAAGACACCGTACAAAGGCATGTGGACATAAATGAGCCTCACTAGCGATGTCTTCGTCCCTGAGAAAAGACATGTACAATGTTGAGGTTTGCCAAATCCCTTATATACTTAATGGAGTTTTGGTTTTTTTGTTGTTGTTCTTTTACATTTGAAATAATTTAAATAAAATTAGAGATCATGCAAAACTATAAAATCATAATATGCATAGATGATGCTGTAAAAATGCAGTACTGGTGTGCCCTTTTTGGTATGACATTTAGGTCTTAACCTGCACTGTAGGAAGTACAAAATACCCATGATGTCTGGTACTGCTTATAGTTAGAGCACTACCCCATAACGTATAATAGTTGTTAGACACAACACCTGTAAATATTATACAACTAATGGTGCATTTAATTATCAGAAGATAAGGTCCAGAAGTGCATTGACTGGCTTTAATAGGCCCAACTTCCAGTATAATCAGGATTCATAAGAAGCTGCATTATTTTTACAGTATCTAATTAAAATGTAAAAAATCAAATATACTTATACTTATATACTTCAGGAGCTAAAGGCAAACATACAGTATATGCACATACACACACCTATTACACATATTTGCAATCTTCCTATAACATTATAAAATCTGGCAAAGCTATATGATCTACCTGTTAACTGAAAAAGCAAAACTGACAACGTGTTACATCGGGTATGGCCGTGACAAGAACACTATGAGATGTTCCTATGAGTCAGAGTCCTCTGTCTCATAGTGGCGGTTCCTCTTGATTATGTCCTCTGCACTCAGCTCCTCAGCATTGCTTCCTTCTTTGTCCTCTTCCCAGAAGCTCACATCCTGAGAGGTTTGGTCCTCTTTTGGCTGCGAAGGTGGAGCACTTGAAGCACTTGCTGCTTCTTCACTTTGTTTCTGAGGCAACTTATTCTCTTTTTTTTCCTTGCGTTTTACCTGCTGGAGCTCTGGTTGGTTTTCTTTGCGCGATTCTTCAGCTGAGTTTTTTTCCTCAAATGATTTCCATTTCAGCAGGGACAAAGGTCGACGAGGCTCTCTGGGACCCGCACTAGTTGCAGGGCTGGGGTTTGCTGCAATTGTAAAAGGCCGACTGCGTTCCTTGAGAGAAGAGCTCCTCCTCAGGCTCTTTAGTTCAGCGCGCTCTGAGCTATGGAAGGACGATGGTACCTCTTCCTCTGGGGGCCACTTGGCTCTCCATGGTCGGCTTGAAGGCATTCCCTCAGTGACTGGACTAAGTGCTGCTGTCCCAGAGGGCCTCTCACTAGCCGGAGGAGGCCAGGCGATCCTCAGCCTGCATGTCTCAGCCGGTTTCTCTGTAGACTGATGTTTCTCACCAGAGCTGGCATGTGTCTGACCGTGTGTTTCCAATATGGCCATCAGCTCTGTAACCGTTACCGGTGATGTTTCCACAGTTGGGGTTGGCTCTTTGTCTGCAGTACTCTGGGTAGGTGGAGGCGTCACTGCTACTGGCTTTTGTTCTTGCGGCTTCACAGCCTCTTCACCTTCTTCTCCATCCGCTCTGGGCTCCCATAGCTCCTTGTGAGGCCGATGGCCAAATCCCTCGTCATAGTTGCCTTTGGCTTTAAACAGTTGATCAAAATGGGGCCTGCAGTAAATGTTACCATGCAGAGAGGCATAGTTCCCAAGGCTACAGATAGAGAGCAGCAAAGATATTAGTTGCTTTAGCATTGGTGGACAGACGATTTTTCCTGTTTGTGATTTCTGAACAGACTTTCACTAAGGCTTAAAGTGTTGCTTTATTCAAAATATATGAATTAAGGATATATTTGGTGATAAGAGACTGACCTGAGCTTTGTGCTGCAGTGAACACAGCGGAAACAGGTTTTGTGATAGACATGTTGATGAGCCACCATTCTCTCCAGTGGGTACACAGTCTTCAGACAGGCGATGCACGTCTCCTTCACTGGCGGGCAGAACTTCTAAACAGACAAATACAGTCGCATTTATCCATAATCAACAAGGTGTGAAATTGGATTTCTATTGATGATTCATGCATGTCTCCTGTGTGTTGTGATAACTGACTCACCCTGGGTGCTTTGGATGGCTCACTACTGTCACCTAAAACACACAAAACACACAAAAGTAAATTTTCTGATGCTCTTCAAAAGCTACTAAAATGCAGTCAGAGGAAAATAGATCTTTTGGTTATTTTAGAAATTTGGGAATATTAATATTGTAGTTACTGTTCTGTACACATTTGAGTTAAGTTAGAATGATGTTTCATTGTAAGTATCTATTAAGACTCACCATTGCACTCAGATGCAGCCACATGTTTCTGCGGTACAGGTGCAGATGTTTTTGGGGCTGCTACCTCTGCAATCACACCCTAGAGAAAGCACAAAAAAGAAGAAAAACAACTACAAGTATTAGAGATTTATACTTATATATGCACTACCAGTCAAACGTTTGGACACACATAGAAATTAGCATGTTCATGAAAAAGATACATATCTTCAGCTGTGTTAGCATCATTGCAAATTATCAGTTATCCTTTTAAATTAATAAACTGTATTATTAAACATAACATGCTATTGGACAGTACTGTTTGCTGATTATAGGCCGGTGTACGTTTATATAAACATACTAATTTAAAAAACAGCTGTTCCAGCTACAATGGTTATTTACAATATTAACAATGTCTACATTGTATTACTGATAATTTGATTTCAAAAACATCATCATTTCTATGTGTGTCTAAACATTTGATGATGTACTGATGTGATGTTCTCAGATAGGATATATTTTCTGATCACAACAGCTATTTGCCAAAATTGTTTTACTTTCTTAATTCACAAATTTAAAAAATGGATGAAATTATTAAGGAATATATATTTTTCAATACACAATACAACAAATTATTTTTTATTGTGTGAAAACATTCATGAGCATTTATTTGGCTGTGGGTACGGTTTGTTTAATAAAAATGCTTAATTTATGATAATAGATTGCATCTTTCATTAAAATTATATCAATAACTTACATGTACCATAAAATTTTATTTTACAGCTAATTGTAGTAAGTTTGAATGTCTTTCACAAAAACAAACACAAAACAATTTATTTTTGTTTATTCTTTACTTGACATTTACTCACAGATTGTGTGCTGCTTTTTTTTGAAACAGCAGCCTGGTACTTGGCCATCTTCTCCCTCAGGGATGATGATTCTGTCATTGTGTCAGACACAGACAGACCTAAAACAGACAAGATGATCACTCTTAATGAACTGAATATATTATATTTAGATTTTATATAATATTATATTATATAAAACTGTGGCTGCTTTTTCACATTTTTCCTCTGCAATTAATAGTGATAATAATTAACAATTAGATACTTTTGGAATTAGAGGTTATGAGCTGTAAATCAGTTTTAGTTAATGTCGTCTTTGGCCTTATTAAGAAGTACAGTAAATTACATCAGTACTCTGTGTAACTGAGTGTTTTTCTCCTTACCACTATGTTGGTCATCTGATGAAGTTCGGCGTAGTGCTGTCCTGACACCCTGTTTAGTATAGAGTAAAATCAATGTAAGGTCAGAAAGCCATAACACAACAAGAGCTAGACACCTGTATGTGGTCCAACCACAGACAAATAAAGCTCACATAAAAACAGTTCTTGGTATTTAAGCCTGCATATCTGGTGACAATGCTTTCATTATTTTGTTGTGGTGTTATGGTTAAAAGATATTTTACCGTAATAGAGCAGATCTTTGTTTTTTTTTCAGTGTTTCCTCATATTATCCGTAACTTTCCAATTATATACACTACACAATAAATCATATTACAGAAAAATCGTATTGTAAAAGTTTATTTGCATGCAAATTAGTGCTCTACTACTGTATAATCCATTTCAGTCTTCAAGACTGTAAAATCTAAGAGAGCCATTAGTGGTATTAATGTTGAAGCACAGGTTTTACTGCCTTTTAGGTTTAGGCTAATCTAGATGCCAACTGGTCCTGTATGTGAGGCATTGCCTGAACTGGTTCACATCTCTGTATGACAGAGATATCACAAGTCATCAGGACTGATATAAAAGCCTATGAGTGCGCAATGTGAAACTGGTAGAAGATAGCAATTGGTTTTGTTCTTATGCAAAAACACATATCCTTAAATCCTGACCCACTAATGAGTAAACCAGATACTGATTTCCAGTTTCTCTTCACAGATATCCTGTACACACAAGTGGAAAAGAGTTTGGGCCAGTTAAAATGCTCTTCAGTCTGCTTCAACTATCATTTAAGTTGCACTGTCCCACCATCTTGCTCTGCCACACAAATACAATTACCTAAAGGGATTGTAACGCACTCAGAATTATATTGTTACATCACGTGAACATTCACTTGGAAAAAAACTTTCTTTGGACCCTTTTAGCCAATATTGACAAGTTAAGGAATATAAGCTCCTACTCTATACTATGGATGTGGATTCCACAATGGGAGAATCACCATTGCACAATGGATGTCATAAAGTGATAAGAGTGAATTAATTGATTAGAGGTTTGTTCTTACTTCCATGTGCAGTAATGGTGTGAAAGCAACAACCTAAAACCAAAAATGCAGAACTGCTGGAAAATCCAGAATATATATTGTGGATAATGAAAAATGAGAAAAAGGCAGTTTTTTCTCTGGGGTCATCAACTGAAGAATGAAAAGGCCCTAGGTCAGGAATGTTCCTGCATTCCTCTGTTAAGGAAGGTGAAGAGTGGCATGCTTGTTCTTTTAGGAGACAAAGACACAAAGAGGGGGTGAAAGCAAATGCAGAAATGGGTGTTGGAGAGACACGGCTAAATTCAAGAGGAATAAGAATACAAGAATTCAAGGAAGAAAGAACACTAGATGAAAAGGTGAAAAAGAACTGAGTATGGTGGCATATGTAGACCTAATCTATTCTCAGCACTGAAAGCTGCTGCACAGACAGAAATACTAGATACAGAAATGAGACAGACAAACAGGACGTTCATAAAATACAGTCATGTTTCATGTGACTGACTAACAAGCAGCACAGTAAATCCCTCTGTCAACACTATCCATAAAATTAATGCCTGACAAACATGACACCTGACAAAAGATGTTGATAAAAAGAGACAGAGCTTTAATGCTTAAGGGCAGCATTGTAGGTATTTAAATATGTAAATATTAATGTAATGTACGTAAATATTAAGTGCTACAGACAGGTGTGGCATTATAGAGATGCCCTAATGGTTGTTGATGTGTTAAACACAGTGTATCGAAGGTGCCTGGAGAAGAGGCTGTTATTTTACTATTATTTTATTAGGATAAACCAATAGGACTGCAAAAGCTAAATGTTTTACCTTGATGTCCTCTTCCTGCTCAAATTTCATCTTCAGGTTGTTGATTGGCACTCTGGGTTTTTCGTAGGAGGCGCAGGGGCTGGTTGGAATTTCAACCTTTTCAGGCCTTCCCCTGTGAGTCTGCTCATCCCTGTCCATCTCTTTCTGTTCTTCAGGTTTGGATGCCTCTTTAGCCTCAGTTGGCTGCTGGACACAGCTAGTTACAGATGAGTGTCCCTGAGCAGTCAGCAGGACAGGACTCTTTAATGGAGGGGTGTTTTCACTGGTAGAAGGAGGTTTGGTTACAGAAGGAGGCCTGGAGCGAAAGCTGGTTTGTCTGGCAGGTGGGATGGAAGAACCTCTGTTGTGGTCAGAATTCTCTGCTTGCTCCCAGCGCTTCTTCAGAGCACTCAGATTACCTGACCGCAGGGAGGTCGCACTCTCAAAAGACTGAAAAATAAGAAAACATTGTAAGAAATAAATTGAGAGTCAAAGTTAAAATCAAAATGATAACATAAACACAGTTTTTTGCAGCATATTCTGTACCAAACATACAGCTTAAACTCCAATTCAACACACTGGAATAAAGGAAATGCCTGACTATGAACTTGGCTTCACTGACAGATTAGGTGAACAGCTGTTCAAAAGTTGGTCCAGGCAGATATATTGCTGTGACTGCAGAATGCAAAGATTGGCTCAAGATGGAAATAGCTGCACTGAGAATAAAAGCACATTTTTAAGCTGCATTCCTTTCCACGCGACACCTTTTCCCAAAAAACACAGAGCATGGCTCTATTCACCACTCAGTCATTGGTGGAAATAGCACAACATAACAGGAGTCAGACTATGAGCTGCAGGAACTTCCTTAATTATGAAAGCGGAATGACCCATTGAAGAAAGAGGATGTGGACATGAGAATAAATCACCACTGTATAAGTAAACTAATAAATGAACAAAATCAAAGTGAACAATGTGAGCTTTTGTAGGCAAGGGTCCAGAGAGAGCTCTGGGGAGCATTTAAATGCCAGATTTCTATTTTCAACTTAATTTAGAGATGACAAACACACAACTAGTGACCACATCACTGAGTTAGTTAGATGACTTATAGTACATAAAATGAATCTGATCTATGAATACCTTATACTAACATGCATTCAGAAAGACAGAAAAGGGACAAAGGAAGGAAATATAAATGCTAACAAAGGGAACAAAAACCCCTAAGTGTACCAAAATGAGGTACAATTAGTCTTTGTGCAAGGCAGGGTAGACAGGAAGAACTGGACAGTGACAAAACTGTTCCCTGTGTTGTAATAAAAAAAGAAACCTCTGTGAAAGCGATGGAGTGGCAAAACGAAGCGCAACCAGAAATGTCCAGCAATGAAAGTTAGAGTCCCTTGATTTGGTCCTTCTGAGCAGGTCAGTGTGAGACAGTGTAATGTAGAGCGCTCCCAGATGTTAGCTGCTAGACAAAATCTACTCAAGCTCAGCCTCTAACACAAGGAATGAGAGAGAGAGAGAGAGCGAGAGTAAGAATACCCAGGAAACCAAAGCAGGAAATGATACATTCAGGAAAAAGTTAACTCTTTGTTCGCTGTGTCGGCTTTGACATTCTTTCTCTCTTGCGTGACTGAGACAAACGCCGGTTCTATCTGCATACTGACGTATGGTGCATAAATACAAATCAAAGAATGATACAAAAGATGGACTACAAGACAAGATGGAAGTTAAAATATGAAGACAGTCCTTACAATTTAGTTTGGGGCCATAGAATGCTAAAATGTAAATTATAATGCTTTTAATAACAAAGCTGATTACATTTTTTTGTTTAACAAAATTAATGCAGTTCCGTTCTATACAAGCTGGGCATTAAACCGACACATGTAAAGGCATAAAGTCATAAAGAAGCTGATATGCAAATATGCACACTTGACTTTCAAACATATTCTTTTGCTAAGCCCACAAAACACCTACATCCTGGAAGGGCAACCCACTTTACCAGTTTTGGCCTGTGTAATGTTTTTGCGCTGGTTGCATGTGCTGTAGTAGCTAGGCTTGTCTGTTAAATGTAAAACATACATATACATATATACATATTATAAGAAAATCTAAATTTCAGGGGTAATTTTATTAGGTGTACCAATGAAGCTCTTAATTTTATACATCTTGATCAATCATTTGATGTGTCAGGATGACAGAAAATAACAAACACCCAAGTTAACCAAAAAGTAATAGAGCAAAATATAGCAGAGAAAATAGGCAAATATTCATATTTTGAGAAGCTGTAAACAATAAATATTTTTGTGTGTGTGTTAAATTTATCTAAAGGATTAATTGTTTCATTGTGGTGCTTGAAAAACAAACCCCTTCCCCCACCTTCCCAACACTTACTGTACACGCGTACAGACAGACAGATGGTCTTTTACACTATTCATTCAAACTTGGCTCAGACACATCGGGTGTTGTCCTGAAATATTCTGAAACTTCTGTATCTCTATAACACTGGCATAAGCTCCTGTGAACAAATACTACTGGTTCCTGACAATTATTTTGATGATTATAATGAATCACACTAAAATGTAAATGCGTCCAAAAAGTGATCCCGGCAGCTTGAACTATTGCTTCACAGTAAGTTGCCCTTCAGAGCAACTTTAAATTTCTGTCTGTTAAACATTGCACCTAAGAGAGGAATGCAAGGAAGCATCTTTCAGAAATCCTATCACACCTCTAAAGAAAGAAAAGAAAAATCACCAGCTTTATCTATGAACAAAAAGCTTTTCATGCAGCTGGCTCACACACACTGATAAACCACCACAATATTAAACACAATAATAACATTACCTTATATTTGTGCATGCTAATAGCTGATCAGTAATTCATTTATTCTCAGTCCAGGGTCTTTATCAGTCTTTCACGCAGACAAAGCAGTTAACCTACTGCTGGAACTACAGAGAGCACTGCAAGGGGATTACACTGAAGCAGGATTATGGGTTTGGGAGCCTGCCCATCGCAACAAGTGGCCAATGAGAGGTCAGCCAGGACAAGACATTTGGCACAGACAATGTATTGACATGTTGAGTGTGTGTTTGTGTGTACTCTTCGTCTCAACATGCAGCAATTAGATTAGCACCTCCATTGGTTAAATAAAGGAAGATACATAGCACATACACATGAATAAAAATGTCACAAACAAGATTTAGATTTAACACGCCTAATAATATTTATGTGAGAAACCTAAGCCTTCATCTGTCTATTGTCTATCAAATTAAGGAACAGCTGTCTGATACTATTTCATAAACACCAAGTTAGAGATGTCTGTAAACTGATGTCATTGGGAAATGAATGCCTCTAGCATCCTGTTTAATAAGGTTAATAAAAAATACTTACTCCCCTTTTCTTCTCTGCACTTGACTCTTCTGCAGCTCTCTGGTACCTTAGAGAGAAGGAAACAACGCTGACCTCTGGTGACTCACAACAGAGCATATCTACTAAAAGTTTATATTTTTTGAGGGTAATATTTTTGGATTAAATGATAAATAGAGACTATTCAATAATTTAAATATGTATGAATAATAAGTCAAAAAACATAAAAACAGAAAGGTTTCATTCACAACTAATTTCAGTACATTGTCAGCAAGTCACAGGACTGACCACTTGTTTGCTGCTGTACAAGTGAAACAGTCTGATCCGAAGTTTGTGTTGCTTCATGTAGTGCAAATCAGGAGTCATACAGATTATTTACTACATAAATAAAAAGGCATCTAACAATGTATTTCAGTTATCTCTGTTATGCCATATAGTATTACAAATACAAATTAAGAGAAAACATTAAACTAGGCGTTACTCACTTTGAGAAACGTTCAGCTATGGCAGAGCTTCTTCCTCGGCCACCGACCAGTGACAGCTCCTTCGCAGTGATACGTAAGGACTGTGTCACCCGGGACCTTCGGTTGAATGGGCTGCTTTCCATCTCTGGCAGATACCTGAATACCTAAAACATAAACACACAGTGTAGGAAACATGGAGGAGACATATGACACTTGTTGTTACTCTACACTTCTAATTCATTTCCCAAACCCTCTCTCCAACAGAACAATTATTAGGAGAAAACCTTTCCTTTCCTACGTGTATAATGATTCTAATTTTTAGTAGAGCAACTTGCTATCTACTAGCTGTGTGTTTTAGACAATAGAGACGTTATGATGATTCTACTACATGATTTACATGGACAAAAAAGTTTAAAAGAATAAATACAACTAAAATCTAAAGTCCCAAAAGGTTGGCGCCAAAGTCATGGTTTGCACATGAAGAGAAACTTCCTTGTGTTTGAGATCAGTGATTTTCATTTTATGCTCTCTGTGTTTTCCTCCTCTTGTCACACCCCCCACTACCTGATATACATAAAGACTGTATGCACATACCGCATATGAGCTCAGTACAGTTATGCATGCAAACACACAGGTCAACGTTCAAACCTGAACTCCAGTGCTTGCAAACAGCAAAGCTCTGTCTGACCATTATGGTCTATCATTATGACAGGATAACTCCTGCAGAGGATCAGATAAGAGGAGAGTACCACAACCGCACGGCGTCACTCAGACAAACCCACAATTAAATAAGTGCCACAGACAGGTGATGAGCCTCCGATACAGTTCCTGGGTAAATGCTTGGTAGAGGCAATGAATCTTAATTTTACTATGTGTTGTAATCATGTGTTTGAATCACAGCTGTGCCGAGCTGTGATGATTTTAAACTTGTCGTTTTCATTCAGGTGCTCTTGTTACATCAGTGGACCTCAAAGCACCCTGCAGGTTTGTTTTCCAACTAACCCTGTCCTACACACTGCTGATTACCTGGATCAGGCCGATCAGAAGCTGTAAGTGCAGGGATAGTTGGAAAACAAGCAGGACAGGGTGCCTTAAGGAGTAAGTTTGAGAACCACTGTGTTACATCATCACTTGTATAAGATAATACTGGTGACAAGTACTGTGAGGACTTTGAACTAAAGTGAATTTCAACATAGCTTCAACGCTCCTGATTCTAGCACTCAAAACTGTTAAATATACTGCAGCTATACCTATGACTACATTATCTACAGACTCTCTGGTTTTAATATCCAATTTCGTGGCGTGTCTATTATCAATGCGTAATTACACATGCTAATGTTTGTTTGCTTTCAGTGTATGTCCTATTAGACCTCTTGCAAGATCTCAGGGAGCTGAAGCCAATTCCAACAAGAAGTCCACAATAGGTAAGTGGAACAAACTGGAACTCGCAGGGAAAGCACAGGTGGCCTCAGTGAGGAGTTGCCAGTCCACCACTTTTAAATGTCCTTAAACCTTGAAAAAAGCCAGAGCAACTGAAGGAGACTGGGAGAACACGACACTTCTCACAACACCTGTACCTCCTAATAGAAATACCGCCAACCTGGTATGACAAAGAGTCTAGGTGAGCCAAACAAGCATCTAAATATCAATTCTCAGCAGGAAATATACCTAATTTAAATAAAGAATAGGGTGGGGCCATAGCATGTTTTTCCTGTAAGAGAAAAAGAGAGTAGCGCTTCTTCTGACTTTGTTTCACGTGATTTGGTTTGTAAAGGTGAGGCCAAACAAACATTGTCTTAACCGTTTTGCATGCGGAGCAATTTTTATCAGTTTATCAGAATACACCACGCCTGTGAAATGTAGACGACCATTCACTATTACAACCGTACAACACACTATTTGTATAGTAATACATATGGTAGACATTTGTGATGAAACTTTTTAAACGTAATTCTGTTAACTTTAGATTGAACTTCCTTTCTTTCATGATGATAGCTCCAAAAACTCC
The DNA here is from genome assembly GCA_900302695.1 of Helostoma temminkii. NCBI lineage: Eukaryota > Metazoa > Chordata > Actinopteri > Anabantiformes > Helostomatidae > Helostoma > Helostoma temminkii. The sequence goes on from OMLM01007484.1 coordinate 28,462, forward strand.
CAGCACAGCATCACATAGGTCTACCTAACTACATGCATTAGTGCTCTCAAATCAACAAATCCAGTTAGGAAATGAGAAAATGACCAAAGATCGCATACGTAACAAAATGCAAATAAAGCATTTACAAAGGTGGACCAATGTTGAAATATTTACAGACTGTACAGGCTGTCTGATACATGAGCTTCTAAAATCTAAACACCAGCATTTAGCTTCATCTCAATCATTTGTTATCGCTGACTATTAACCTGACCTTTAATCCTCACTTTAAACCAAGTCATCATTAATCTAGCCTCAATACAGTCACATACAGTATGATTCACATGTAGCCTAAGGTGGAGTCCTAATGATTGCTTAACAAGTGAAAGACAAAATTATTATTAAACACCAAAAAAATGTGTTGTTAGTAAAAATGAATGTATAGTTATATAATGAATATAATCATATACTTCTGCATGTAATTTTGCTTTCCATAAGTTCTTTTAGACTCAGGGATCTAAGGTGCCAGACCGGGTCCAGGCTCAGCAGCTGGACTGGTTTATGACATTATGTCGAAAGACAAGTGACTTCTCAGAGCAACACTGCACGTGCGTTTCTGTGAAAACCAGCTTCAAAATCTAAAAACACAACATTTAACACAGTTTTGCAATAAGAAAATAATAATAAAGTTGTCTAGCATATTCAGGTTTCGAGTCTTTTCTTTTAGTTTCGTCTTACCTGTGCGAACTTCCGTGGAGTCACTTTGTGTGGAACCTTGAGACACCTGACACTCTCTGAGCCACTGCGTCACCGCCCGGTGATGAGAGCCAGAGGTGGAGTATGTATGAAGGTGTCACGGGAGTGGCAGAGCCAGGTCACATGGTTTTATGTACCAATCACCTTAGGTATTACGTTATTCATACCTGGTACATTTATGTGTGCGTGGGCGAGCTTGAGCATACCACCCGCCAAAATTCCTGATAAAACCAGGTCATATTCTCAAAATTTTCAGGCGAAACCCGTGAGAGTGAGTAAAGGATGGAAAGCAGACATTGAGTTACTCGGGTTTCTTGTGGTTTACAGTCATGTGCGAAAGTTAGTGCTCCCTCTTTCTGTGTGTGTGTGTGTGAAAACATACTAAACATCATCTGATTAACGGGTCAGTATTAGGAAAATACAAACTCGGACAAACCTCATTTTCACTGGGCCATTATTTATTCAACAAATATGAAGCCAAAAAGAAAATAAATGCTGACAAAAAGTGCCATGATTGGTGAAGCCACCTTTAGTTGCAATAGTGTGAAGTGATAGTTTCTGTTTGACTTTATCAGTCTCCTGGAGGAATTTTACTTATTCTCCTTTACAACATTGCATCACAAGCATTTGCTTACTTGAAGTCTAGTCTTTGACCAGGCCATATAAAAACCTTAATAATTTTATTTTTCAGCCGTTCTGAGGTACATTTGCTTTTAATTACTATCCTGTCACATGGCCATCTAACAAGCTTTAGCTATTGGACAGATGACCTCACATTTGCCTATAGGATACTCTGGTATAGAGAGGAGTTCATGGTCGAATCAGTGACCTGTGGCTGTAAAGCAGGCCCAAATCATCACTATATCATCATAGGGTCTGAGATGTAGATCTTTCTTTAAGCACTGCACAGTGAACAGTGGGGTGAATGTACTTTAGGGAAGACTGGCAGGTGTCCTGAATGCTTTCCACTTGTGAATAATCTCTCTTACTGTGGAGATTGATGTGCACAGTTGCAACGTAGGAACAAGTGCCATATGCAAACCAGAACAATATAAACTTTCAGTTTTGAGATCTTGTAGTAGGCCTTTTAATTGTACATCGGAAAAAAATTGGACGTTGTAGTACCACTGGATGTTTGCATCACATTTGCCTTCTAAATGAGCTCAGATGGATCATGTAGTAAGAATGCAGATCATTGTTTAATTTGAGAATCCAGTGTTGGCAAGCGTTCACTCTGCCCGAGTATCCTTAAGCAAGGGAGCATGTTTTTTCCAGGCCAGCCCTAAGGCTGTTGAAGTGCAGTGAACTTGTGACTCTGAACTTGGGTGAATAAATTTCTTCAGTTAAAGGTTTCACTTTTTGATTAAAGTGTTTCTCTGTGATCAACCCAAGGAAGACAAGTCTATCCAGTTTTATACTGAAAGAATTTCCTTGAGGTGCAAACCTAAACTTAGAATAAAGATGTATTGTGGGCCAGTTTAATAACTTATTGTAAAGATGTTGTGTACTTGTACTAAACAATGTGAGGAGAAAACATATTTGCTTTATTTTAAAAATAGAAAACTTTAATGTCATACTATTTATAAAATAATATTAAATAACAGTTTAATTAAATGCTAACCTGATAATAATAGCATAATAATGTGCACATATCACTATTTAGGCCTTGAATGACTTAACTGTTTTGCTTCTAAATACTATATAGGTCATATATCTTCATCTTCATTGACACAACGTTCAGCATGTGCACTGTACACAACCCCATTTACAGCTGCCAATCTGATACAGTTGCAAAAAAATGTAATTGAACTATTTTAAATTTCCTGGTTTTCTGTATAATTTGGTCATGAAATGTGATCTGATCTTCACCAAAGTCACAAATATCAGCAAACACAATTTCAGCACACTGATTAAACATGATGATGGAAAAAGTATGTGAAACTGGTTGAACCACCTTTGGCAGCAATGACCTCAACCAAACATTTCCTGTAGCTGTGGATTAGACTTCCACAAGGTTCAGAAGGGATTTTGGTTCATTCTTCCTCATAGAGGGGTGGCACAGTAGTGTAGTAGTTAGGTTGAGGTCTGGGCTCTGACTGACCCACTCCAAAAGATGTCTCCAGATTGTGTGGTAGCTTTATTTAATTGTTTAAGGACATCGTCCTGTTGTATCAGCCTGAGCTTGAAACTACACAAGTTACACAAGTATGGAGCCATACATCTGTGCACAACTATGTCCAGGATCTCTATGACCAAGATCATGTCAGATGAGCTGAGATCCGTGATCAGATCCATGTTTCAGTTTGTTTTGAAGAAATGTTGCATTATCTGTTCCAAAGACAAAAAACAAACAAACAAAACATTCAGACTGTTATCAGCAAAAAGTGCATGGCCGAGCTATTTCTGGGGACCCCAGATGACACCCAGCCATCAAACCAGATGAAACAAATCAATTAGTCAAATTTCAATAATGCTTAAAAGACATAAAGGGCTGGATGCCCTGCAAAGATGTTTGTATATTATATTTGGTGATAAAAACCTTTGAGATTTGGTCTCTAATCATATAGTTACTCTAGATGACATATCACTGCCGTTTAGCACTACTGTGAGGAATCTTGGAATTATCTTTGACCTGATTTTCTCCTTTAAGTCATACTTGAAAGAAAATCTCTTGAACTTCTTTCTTTCACCTGAGGAATATTTCTAAAATTAGAAGCATCCTGTCTCAAAGTGATCCTGAAAAACGAGTCCATGCATTTGTTACTTCTAGACTGGACCACTGTGACTCCTTACTAATAGGATGTCCCACTAACTCCTTAAAAATCCTCCAGCTAATCCAAAATGCTGCAGCCAGAGTTCTGACTAGAATAAGAAAGAATTAGATTCCCTTCTCCACTGGCTCACTGTAAATCTAGAATAGAATTTAAAATCCTTCTGCTCACGTATAAAGCACTTGATGATCAAGTTCCTTCATATCTGAAAGACCTCATAGTACCATATCATCCCAACAGAATACTTTGCTCTCAGAGTGCAGGTCCACTTGTGCTTCCTAGAGTTTCCAAATGTAAAATCAGAGCCTTTAGCTATCAAGGTCCTCTCCAGTTTATGTTTGGGAAGCAGAAACCCTCTCTGATTTTAAGTCTAAGATAAAGCTTATAGTTAGAGCTGTTTCAGGTGACTCTGAACCAACTCTTAGTTTTGCTGCTTTAGATTTAGACTGTTGGAGGACTTCCCTTGACACACTGAGCTTCTCTCCTGTTCTCTCTACTCAAACGCCACCATTGCATGTGATTAACTTTGTGTCTTTTCTCTCATTGTTGTGCTTTGCTCTCTCTCTCCTTATCCTTTCCTGTATGTATCCCTGACCTGCCCAAGTGTTTTGTTGTACTGTGTTGTAAATCTTTTGTTATAACATGCCTTGAGACTAGTTTTTGTTGTGAATTGGGGCTATATAAATAAACTGAATTGAAATGAAGGAGGTATGGGGATTTATGTTCACCCAAGACATGGGTGAGTTGCACATGTGAAGACCAATGTGTTGTTTATTTTGAATGTACTGCAGGCATGATAATATAATTTACATATTTACTATAAACTCTTAAGTCAGTTGTGAAAACGCTGAAAAACTTTATTTGTGTCAGATAAGTAAAGGGTTAAGCAAATGGACACATCACAAATTTTTGTCTTATAGCACTTTTACACACACATTATCAAGTTTCATAAAACATATGTGTCCAAAATGTAATTTCTAAACAGACAGACCCAGTTCGGTATTTATTCTGAAGAGAATAGTGAATGAATGTTACAAGAGGCATAAAAACACATCAGCACAGTCAATAAAAAAGACTGCATCCCACTGAGCTATAGATTTCTACATGTTTCCATTCAATAAGGATATAGAATACCATTGACCACACTAATATTTTCCTAAATGCAAGACGTTTTTCATAGATTCAAGACAAACTGTGGGGGGAAAAAACAAAACAAAAAAAACAAAACAAAGCATTGTTCCCTGTGCAAAGTGCCTGATTAATGACACCCACTACGCTTATTGTTTGTTTCGTCTAGTATTACAAACCAAGCGTAATGCACAGGAAAGAAAGGTGCAAAAGCCACCTACATAAATCAGTACCGACACAATCGATGATGATGTCATCGGACCTTAAACTGCAAATACACCATAATATTAATTAGCCTCTGTGGATAGAAGATGCAGTGATGGCAGTGACAGCAGCCTTATAGTAAAATCACCACTGTTAATCTGGGCTGAGGAGCACTTCAGCCAAAGGGGCAGCGGACTGAGCCACTAACACCAGTGTATGTATGTCTGTCTGCATGTC
>OMLM01007484.1:37692-72751 GCA_900302695.1 Helostoma temminkii
GGGTGGGACATACAGAGAAATATACCACAGATTTCATACAAGTTTTAGGGTAACATTTGAAACAACCAACCTTTCTTTGTCCTCCTTAGGGCACTGGGGATGAGAATGGTCCATCATCTAAAGTGCAGAAAAACTTTATTTGTGATCACTGTTATGGAGCATTTAGGAGTGGATACCACCTGAAGAGACACATCCTCATTCACACAGGTATGGGTTGAGTTTGGAACAACTCAAGTTTACAGTTAAGCCTAAACTGCTTTTAATATCTGAATAAATGAATCACCTGTTGAAAGAGGCCCTGCAAGCTTGAGTTGGACTGAATCTAGGAATGTGCAGCAACTGTTAAGGTTTTGCAATGGCCTGCTTAAAAACTTTGTTTGGTAATAGCTTTTGCCTCACAGCTAATTGGTGGTATCTGTGGGGACTTGAACTAAAACTGGTGCTCTTCGGTTTAGGGGAGAAGCCGTATGCTTGTGCCGTATGTGACATGAGGTTTATTCAGCGTTACCACCTGGAGAGACACAGCCTCATTCACACGGGTATGCGTCTTTTAACCGTACCCATATTACATAAACTGGACTACCTCTGTAGTCTGTCACTTGAATCAATGGACAGATGCTCAGGGTTAATTTTGTCTCTGGACAGTCATTTCCAACAAAGCCATCCCTCAAAATCTGTTCAGCCCAAAAACCTTTTATGAATGTTTGTCCCCCAGCACATAAAAACAGAAGGCATTTCAACACAGTGTGGTCCAATAGTCCTGAGTCCACTATTAAAAAGTCTTTAATAACATTTATGTTTAACATTTAGGACCTTTACGGGTGTCCATTATTTCTTAGACTCACGTATTAAATTCAGAGTGGCATCGGTTGTAAAAATATTTGCAGCATTTAAGAATCCTTGAGATGCTGGAGGTACATTCATTCTTCTCTCCAGAATGTTAACTTGGATTGATTTTCAGTGCTTATGAAGGAAAAAAATAGCTTTTGTTGCATCACAACATCTTGCAAATGCAGATAACTTTTGTCCTATATTCAGCTGTGATCTGTTGCTGTTAATTGGCTGATCCCTTTATTTTTACGTAGTTTTTTTGTTGAATGGTTTTAATGAGTAAAGTAGCATATTTATTTGTTATTTGAATTAGTGTTGTTGCAAAAGTTGTTGGGCTTGTTGGGACTATGTGTTCTCCCATTTAGCTGTTGCTGCATGCCCTGAAAACACCTTCTGGAGTACAGCACAATGCATTATCACAGCTGCTTGTGGTTTTACATACAACAGGCCACATTGACTACCCACTCTGTTTGACCGTCTAAAAAGCACTTCTGTTGATGCATACTGGCCTCTTTATTCTTAAAGTTTGCCTCTTCGTAGTTTGACTACACAGAGTGTGTCCAGCATGTTGTCCTTGCAGAATTTTAAGTTTAGTGGCTGTGTGTGCTGAAAAACTTTGGTAGTACTTGTGAAACACTTGGCTCCACAACATTGGATTCATCAAGCATTGCTAACTAACCAATTGAAAGTATAAAGTTGAAACTCAGCATTTAAGAACCAGCAGTAGTGGCACATGGGCAACCATATTAATTTCATTAGTGTTAGGTATTTTTTGTTAAAAGACCAAAGTCATTTTCACCATGTATTACAAAGAATACTTGTGGTATTATTCTTTTTGTCATGGCTTTTCTGGGTGCATTTCGTAGAACGAAAATTACTCACTTAACACCAGTGCTAAATAAGATTCATGACAAAAAGTGAAAATAAATGTATGTAAATTTAAATTGCTAAATGATAACAACCAGTTCTGCAAACAAGACTTTTTGACAGTGGACTTAACAACTTGTGGACCCTTGTGTATAAGTGTTATGTGAAAGCCTCGGCAAGTACAGGCCACAATAAGGTTTTTGTAATTTTATTAGTGAAAATAACTGCATGGACATCAAAAAAACTATGTCCTTATTGTTTATATAAAATGAAGTTTAGTACTGAAAAACATACAGTGTCCATATTTGTGTTGCATGCTTTCACACCAAATTCTTTTGTATTTTTTAAGAAGCATGCACAAAGGTAAGCGTTAAGTCAACTTCCAATTATTCCCCCAGTATTGACAAAAATTAATGCATCAGTCATAAACGAATATTGATTAAATTTTTGTTGGCATTGTTTACATATACGTACGTGTGAGTGTGTTTGTGTGTGTATATCTGTATTATTTTATTCCAGTAATTCAGTAGCTTGAGTTAGCACTAGCTCTTTAACGAAATATAGCATCTGTTCTTTCTGTTTTGTTTTTTTTTTTTGGCTACTTTAATAGAATGAATAGCTAATTATTTTATGCTTTGTGTGTGTAGGGGTGAAGCCATACGCTTGTTCCATGTGTGACATGAGGTTTTTCCAGCGTTACCACCTGGAGAGACACAGACTCACTCATACGGGTATGCGTCCATTTACCGTACCCAAACTTAGTTAAGAAACTTATTCAGTATTTCTTATTCGAGACAGGTCTGATGACAAAAAAGTCTTAACAGCATACAAGCAGACTTGCAAAGCAACAGTTAGATTATAGCCGGCATGTAGCTCAGGTGGTAGAGCAATTGTCTGCTAACCTCAGGGTTAGGGGTTTTAATTCCGGGTTTTTCCTGGCTACATGCTGACATGTCCGTGGACAAGACACAGAACCCTTGTAGCTGCCACTCACTTGTAAGTTGCTCTGGATAAAAGTGTCTGCCAAATGACTAAATGTAGATGTAGTTGATCAGAAAAAGGTCAGGTTATATCAATCAGGAATTATTTAAATGTTGCACTGATGTTGCTTGTCTTCTTAGCGCAGCTGAACATACAAGGTTTGTACATAGTATTTATAGGGTTTTTAGATTTTGTATATGTTGTTGAACCTTATTTCAGATACAATAGTAATTAAAATATTGTACTGTTAATGGCTGCATTGTGCTTGGAGAACTCATTAATGATCCATTCACACACACATACAGATACAAAGTTTTTGGCAATTAGCTGAGCTCTGGCCAATTCTGTAGTTGTGTGGGGTTGTTGGGTTGACCTTTAAATCCTCTGCTCCAGCTCATCCCGCACCTGCAGACTGTGGGATAATGGTGGCAATTTGTTCTTAAGTAGTTTTTTTGCTTTTTTTCCACCCATGTCCTCATAACTCATGGTGCATAATGAGCTGATTTATCTAGTAATTCTTTCACTTCAGGTAGTAGACTGAATTTCTGCTTTGGTTTCCACTGGAATTAAGATAATCATGATTATCTCCTGCCTCAATGTTGCAGGCTGTGTCAGGATATTTGCAATAAGTATGGATTTCCCGATGCCACTATTTTCCTCACTGAGTACAAGTACGAGTACTGACATTTGAGTACTTGCCGATACCAAGTACTGACACGAGTACATAATAATATTGCAGCTGCAGCAATTTTCTTAATAAAAACGTTATTATTTTATATAATTGCTGTTATTATTATATAGTTGCTTCCTATTTATCTCATCTGCTCTGTGCTGCTTGACGTAAAGTTGTATCGGGTGCGGTATCGGAGAAGTTTTACGAGTACGAGTACTTGAGGGAGGTAATGGACCCGATACTGGTATCAGGACATCCCTAGCAAAATGTTCAGGCTTTCTCAACTTTCCCTTGTAGAATGTAGGGATACTGTTGAATGTTGATGTGCTGTGCAGGGGCTACTTGGGTGCAAAGTCACCACTTTACTTTTTTGTGTAGATAATAGCTCACTGTAGTTGTGATATAAAATACATTTACAACTAATTAAACATCTGATTGATCCAGTCAAATTAAAGTAGTTGATTTGCTTAGGTCATAGTATAGTTTGGGCGTAGTTATCTGATTCCCACTTTTACTTTCCATACAAACCAATGGCTGCACGGCATGTGTTTTTTAAAGGCTGTGTTTTTTTAACTGTCTGGTTTGCTTGATATTTACTCAGTACAGTTGGCTGACAAGCTAATATTAAAGTAAATACTTACTCTTAAAGTATAAATTAAATATCATTTCTACAGTCTGGATTTACTATGAGCATGTCAGGAGATGTGTCGTTTGCTCTCCATGACTTCTCACGAAAAGCAAGATGAAGCGTCAAAGTCACTCCTTTGTGAAAGATATAAATACAGCCCAGACCCAAAGATTAAACAGACAGAATAACAGAATAGTATCTGCACACAGGATAACATCTGAACATCAACCTTTCCCCACATTTCAGCATCAGTATTGTTCCATGAACCAAAGTGTGAAAAAGACATAATTTGTTTTAATACAGACAGTGAATGCTGCTTTAATGCTAGTCAGTGCTGGAAAGAAAGGATTGGTGTATCCTGACACGGAGACATTTTGACACGTGCCATATTTGTCATAGTTGCACAGCTGCTTGTACAGATGCTGTTATGATGCAGGTCAGATTGGAAGCATTTGCAAGTTGAGGCAAATCACTTTGAAGTGCTAGAAACACACTTTCTTGTTACGCACAAACTGACTTATGCACTATACAGATATTAAATCAGTTTTCATTTTGCATTAAGTGGCAACAAATGTGCTCACCCCAGTGATAAGAAATGACACATGCAATAGTCAACACAAGAGGAATATATTATGTTTCAGCTTCAGGAGGCCAGTATGATCACCTTCTTAGACATTTCTTTGCTTTTTTGCTGCTGACTTGTATTTCTTGTTGTTAACATGCTTGTTGCTGCTTTTGTTACATGATATTTTCCAGATTCTTTTGAAAATGAAAGACGTCAGATTTACTAATTGGAAATAAACCAATGCCGCTTTGCATAAAGCTTCATCAGAATAATTGTAACAATTCTAGTAATTTAATATCTGTGAATGATGCTTCCCTCTTATGCAAAAAGAACAGCTTAGCTAATATCTTGATACTTTGTATATGTAGGGGTGAAGCCCTACGCTTGCTCCATGTGTGACATGAGGTTCTTCCAACGTTATCATCTGGCAAGACACAGCCTCACTCATACTGGTATGCGTCTGCAAACTGTAGCTCATTAGTTTGTTTTTTTTAGAAGTTCCCTAGCTTTGAAATTCATAGCAGTGTAAACAGACTTTTAGGGTGGTTAAAATGACTGCCAGATACAAATGTACATAAACATAGAGATGTATCCAGACATTTATTGGGATGGCAAAATATACAACACATGTTGATATGTGTATGATACCATTTGATGTAAATATGTGCACACATAATAGGGCAACTGAATTCACACAAGGTCAGCTTTTCCCCTGCTGAATGCTATACATTGTTCGGCACAATTGTTTCTTTGCTGTTACTGATCTCTTAAATTACAATTATTTGCCTGAAATGACCCACCAATGGTCACAATTCACAACACACATAATTATGTCCTTCTAAACAAAGATTTCTTTTATCATGCTGATGATACAATGTGTAGAAGCAAAAGGGAAGGGAAGAGTTGATAGTAATGTGTTGAAAATATTTGCTGTTTCTAGCTAATATTTACATACTTTTTATGTGTATAGGGGTGAAGCCATACGCTTGCTCCATGTGTGACATGAGATTTTTCCAACGCTACCACTTGGCAAGACACAGCCTCACTCACACGGGTATGGGTTCAGCCTTCTTTGATATATTAGAGCCCAAATACCCCACTTACTCAAGTTTAGCCATTTATAGATGACTTGACTTTGGATTTATAAAATTTTTGTTTAATGTAACATAAGCCGATTTAACCTTTTGGGCATGCTGGAGGAGTGCCTTTCAGTTTCTGCTTTAACCACTACACAAGTTTGGACAGTACGTTACCTCCATCTGTGCCTCATTTCAGTTAATTATACTGAGGCTTGAGTCTAAAACACTTTACGTGCATGTCAGGGTTGAAGTTGCCCTGAGTTCTGCAGAACATTTTGAGAGATAAGAAAATGTTAAATAAATGCTTTTGATGTTCCATCATACTGGTGCCACTGCTTTTGGCATGTCTAGATACATGATGAGTTAATGTGCATGGCTTAGTTAACTGTGTTGTTTTTACAAAATATTTTGATTTGTGTGTGCAGGGGTGAAGCCATATGCTTGTTCTATGTGTGACATGAGATTTTTCCAGAGATACCACCTGGCAAGACACACTCTCACCCATACGGGTATAAGTTTTACTTATCTCCCTCTCACGTGACATTATCTGGAGTTGTAGTTATACTTGGCATAGCCTACATAGGAGTACTTTAATACCAAGTAAAGTGTAATTTGTGCTACAGAAAATTAAATGTTAAGCACTAGTAGATGCTTCTTTATGGTGTTATCATTGTATTTGCTAACTGCTTTTAGAGTTGATATGATTTTAAGTCTTGTCCCATGTATATACAAGACACTGTAATGGCATAACACTGGCTAGTATATGTAAAATTAAATATTTTGTGTAAACACTTTCTAAAGTTTGGTACTGTATGCGTTTAGGGGTGAAGCCATACGCTTGCTCCATGTGTGACATGAGGTTCTTCCAGCGTTACCATTTGGCAAGACACAGCCTCACCCATACTGGTATGCTTGAATTAATTCCCCTTTCACTATGACACCTTTCATATAAACTTACAAATGTTTTTTATATTAAGTCCCTCTCTATACAATAGTAAGCATATGATTGTTGGTGAATTACTTTCCCTTCCTAAAAAATGTTTAATAGAATTTTTAGGCTTTGTTGGAAAACTGTCCACTGAGAAAGTGACTCTTTCACCTTGTATTGTTACACTGTAATGGTACTATTGCATGTGTGTTGATGATTATAACATATTGGTGTGTTTGAAATGCACATTATACAAAAAACATTTTAAATGCAGGCATCAATGGTGAGTGAGTGATTTTACCTTTTTTTTGTTAATCAGGCAAATACCAAATAGTGTGAAATTAAAATTGCGTTATCACAGTCATCAATTAATTTGCAGGATGCCTCTGTATCCAAGATGGTCCAAGTTGCAGTATATAAGCCCAGGCTCTCTTTAATTAAACATACACCACAATTCTTGATGCCTGCAGACACAGTTTTTGTGTAATGTTTGTAATAAAGCATGCAGTTTTAAGTTGAGGATGTTATGTCCTATGAAAACCTGTGTTTGTGAACTTCATCACACCAGTGAAATACATCTAACATTCTTCTGCTCTGTTTAGGGGTGAAGCCATATGCTTGCACCATGTGTGACATGAGATTTATACAACGTTACCAACTGGAGAGGCACAGTCTTACACATACAGGTATGTCCTCACCTTGACTTTTGCTTCTCACTTGCTGACTTTGATCGTGCATGCACTCCACATTAATGTTTACATGGCTGCTTCAAACTCGAGTTTGTCTTGCTTTTCGGCCACAAAGTTTTTCATAAGCACTTAATACTTTCCCAGTACTTTGTATATGAAATGACATGATGACCAAGAAACAAAAACATTTTACATAACTATTAACTGTTAATGCTCATAACTGTTAATTATTTAGCTTTTTGCTGTCTGCAAGCCAAAAGTAAATAGTATTACAAACGACAAATACAGTTTTCTACTTTTGGATGTAAGGTTTGGGTGGGCTTTGTGTGAGATAAAGATGCAGCAGAGAATTATGGCTTTTAAAACAGAGCCGACTCTTACAGCTTTGTTTCTTTCCAAACATTACAAGCATTATATGCCTCTAGTTTTGGGTCTGTGTGTCTTATCTGCTTATCTACACATAGCAGAGCAGAGTTGTGTGGAGCTGCACCCATGTTGATTTGTGTTTTAGAACATAACCACTATGAAACCTTCAGAAAACCATTAGTTATTACTGATTTATTTCTTTGTTCTCACTATTGTCCCTCCCTCTTCAGCTTGCTCAACCACCGCTCTCTGGTTGAGGCAGGAAGGAGAGACCAACTTTTAATGATGCGCCTATTCACAGCTATGGACGAATTATAATTGACAACTTCTGCCTCCTTCTACATTGTGATCAGCTAGTTGTCAGTGTAGGTGTTTACGTTAGGGCCCACAATATGGGAATCAGCTCTGAATTAAAGAATAGGTGTAGGCTCAAAGAGCAGTAGGGTGAAAACACACTGGGGTTAGGCCGATGTCAATAGGAAATTTACATTTTGGCTAAAAAAAAATTTGTCATTAAAAAGTGCAATTTTGTTGAGTTGACTGCTCATAGTTTTGTCATTGTGTCATTTCACATTCAAAGTGATGTTGAGGAAATAACTTCTAATCCTCTTTTATTAATAGTCATGTTGGGAAAACAGTTATGTAAAAAGATAGGTATCATGTTTAGTCTGGTTTAACAGTGCACTTTTGATATTTAGAGAGCACAGAGTTTGGTTTATCTTTGCTTAAATCACAAACTAGCTTCTTTCTGATGATTTTTCACAGCTGTTTCTGTCACTTTCCACCAGTGTAAATCTTATGAGTTCCTCTCCAAACCAATGTTTAATCATGATCTGTTGTGTATAGTTGTTTACCAACTGCCTAAAATTGTCTAACATCTGCGATCAGCGCAACAAAAGTTCTTTACAAATCTATTCCAGAAATTTGTATGTGATATTTTGAAATTGTTTGAATACAAGCATCTATTGGCATAGTGTGAAAATCTTGCTGTCATGATAGTTGAAATGTGCTTATTAGATAACTTTATTTTGCCTCAATTGTCCGATCACTGGGAAGTCTGGTTTGAAGATAATGTTGTCTACCCAAGATTTTAATGATTTTTCAATTTGTCTAATTTAACCTTTGGTCTTAGACGTAAAGCAGCTACAGTTTATCTCCAGTCAGTGAAAAGTGTAATTTCTAATTGGAATAACATATTTTTGAATATGCTGGATTTTCCAGTGTAAACAAAGCGCTGATAAGTGCAACCAAACTTTACTAAGCAATTAGTAAAGTTGAACATCGATCATTTTTGGCAGTTGAGTTTTTTTATGCTAAAGTTGGTACTTTGTGTGTATAGGGGTGAAGCCGTACGCTTGCACCATGTGTGACAAGAGGTTTTTTCAGCGCTACCACCTGGCGAGACACAGCCTCACTCATATGGGTATGCGTCTGCTGATTTTAACCCAGTCACAAGATTAGGATGCTGCAACATCTGAATGCCTGATCTAGTCTTAAATATCTGTATTCATACTATGGGATTTCTATTAAGTATTAACAGACATTACAGAATATCATCATCATCATCATCTCATATTTTGTGTAAATTGAGTTTAGATTTCCTCTAGGAATTTTGTCATTTTAAAACCAGCATTTCTTATATTGTAATCTTATAAATTATTTAGGGTATGACATTGGTTATTAACCACAGATATCAATTTAGTCCAGATTGGTATTCTTCAGTTACGATATAGTAAAAAGATTTTCTTGTCATGGTGGCATAGACGCAAAATTAATTATCTTGATGCTTTGCGTTTAGGTGTGAAACCTTACGCTTGCACCATGTGTGACATGAAGTTTTTTCAGCGTTACCACCTGGCAAGACACAGCCTCACTCATACGGGTATGGGTCCGTGCACCGTGCCCATGACACTCAGTGTTTGAAATTGTGCACATTTAATTCAAATTTAAATTTTTAGTTCACTTCACACATGTCTGTTTATTTGTTAGGGGAAATGTGAATATGAAACATAAAGGAACATAACCATAAGCAGTTTTTCTGTTTGTTGGTAGCTAAATCGCTACAGAATGGATGAAAGTATTATGAAGGAAATAGTTTTAAAACTAAGTTTTGTGTTTTTGCATGGATTGGCAATTGTGTGGTTAATAACCAATAGCTTAGATTACTTCCTAAATGGAAAGAAAATGTAAAGTGGGGCAAAGTGATATAATATTGCTACTTTGCATTTAGGTGTGAAACCTTATGCTTGCACCATGTGTGACAAGAGGTTTTTTCAGCGCTACCACCTGGCGAGACACAGCCTCACTCATATGGGTATGCGTCCGCCCATCTTACCCATGTCACTGAAATCAGAGTGTATTTACATTTTGTTAGACAGACTCATTTACTGCAGCTATCAATAATGCTGTTGAACTAGAACAATTTCTGCTGTCATAATGTGTAAAAGAAATACAGGACTGCAACATCATCAGCTCATGTGATGTGTTGAGTTGTGGATTTGACCATTGGTTTTACACATTCGGATTCTTTATTGGATTTGGAGGAAAAACAACTACTAAATAAGCATCTGTTTCTCAAAAAGGAAAAAGTGGTTAACAACCCATCAATTCTGAATAGATATTTGAAGTATTTTGCTTATTGATGGATTGTAAACACAAAAAATGCAAGGTCTGTAAATAATACCTTAATGCTCTGCGTTTAGGTGTGAAACCTTTTGCTTGTACCATGTGTGACATGAGGTTTGTTCAGCGTTACCACCTGGCAAGACACAGCCTCACTCATACGGGTATGCGTCAGTGCACTTGCCCTTCTCACATATTGTAGGCCATTATTACAGTTTATTGTGCTAATATCAACAGCATAAACAAAACAAAGGTCTTTGACAGTGGAGTGTAGATGCTGAGTTCTGTATCTTCTGTAAGTTATATTCGTTAAGGATTAATTGGTAGCCTTTAACACCTTTCAGTACAAATGAAAACTGTAATACACAACAATATAGACACACTTGGTTTCATCTTGTGCTATGTACTACAGTTCTCAGGCATAGCTACTATATTAATTCATCAGTTCTATTAGGTGTAATCACTAGTAGTAAATTCCTCAATTACTTGAAATGCACCTTATGTAAATATTTTGTTTTCACTTAATGTGCTTTAAAGACACTGGTGAAGCAAAATGCCTTTATATATAAATTTATATTTATTATCTAATTTAGTTGATAATTTATTAACACAATGTGCATAAATAGCCATCAAATAATTTTTATTGGTGAAATAGTTAAAGCTGTCAATTGTACAGTCTTTGTTGCTAAACAGAAGAACATAAAGAAAACCTTTGACAATTTTTCATGCATGAATTGGCAAATGTGTGGTTAATAACCAATAGCATGGGCATTTATTGGTAAAGAATGGCAATGGAGGTAATATGATATAATATTGCTACTTTGCATTTAGGTGTGAAACCTTATGCTTGCACCATGTGTGACAAGAGGTTTTTTCAGCGCTACCACCTGGCGAGACACAGCCTCACTCATATGGGTATGCGTCCGCCCATCTTACCCATGTCACTGAAATCAGAGTGTATTTACATTATGTTAGATTCTGACGCAGTTATTTTTATTCTGCATAAGTAACTAGTGCATTTTTTATTTATAAGATATATGAAAATGCAGTATAAAGCAAGTCTGTACTGTAAATGAACATAAATACAGGACTTTGACATCATCAGCTCATGTGATGTGTTTAGTTGTGGATTTGAGATGTGACCAACTCAGATTGATGTAGTCTTAATTGGACAATTGGAGGAAAGCAAAACGTTTACGTGCATTTGTTTTAGGAAACGTTCACATAGATGAAAAGTGGTTAACAACCCATCAATTGTAAATAGATTTTAAAGTGCACTGCTAATTGATGGATTGTGAAATGAAGTTCTGAAAATAATGTATTGCTGCTTTGCATTCAGGTGTGAAACCTTTTGCTTGTACCATGTGTGACATGAGGTTTGTTCAGCGTTACCACCTGGCGAGACACAGCCTCACTCATACGGGTATGGGTTCGCGCATGTGCCCTTCACACATTATATTATTGATAATTTATCTTTTTTACTCTTCATTGTGCAAATATTACAGATCAGAATGCTTTTCGTAGGTGCCCTAGGGGATGTAAGATGCTTAAATGGCTACTATTTATTCTTTGTCCTAAAATTAGGTTATATGTGGAAAGGGGGAAAAAAAAAGGAATGTTTGCCTATTGGCACAGTGCGAACCTCTTGTGCAGCAAAGTACGTTACAACTTAACAGCGCAACATTTTTACGACAGCAGTGATTTTATCTTTTGACACATGAATCATGAGGTAATGTAGTGATATCTTTTCACTTTAGCAGGTTTGTGTGCTCCATTGGCCAATTAGGTTGTAAAAATTTAGTCTAGTTCTTTTCTTTTTTCTTCCCATGTTATTTTGCAGAGCCTTCAGTGTCAGGGCAGTTTGTATACAGACTAATATTTGGCAAGTGAAAAGCTGGAGACACCATGTGTCGTGGCTGCATGGTAGTCCCCACTGCCCTTAACTGAATTTGTCAAAAGTTTTGTTTTCCATCACAGCTACACTAAAAGTGTGTCATGGTGGTGTCTAAATGCGACCTGAATCATATTTTTATACTTACCTTTGTTTTAAGTCTAAACATAAAATGCTTCACAGGAAATGCCAAAGTAATGTATTTCTACAGAAAATATGTATGTGTGAACAGTCTACTTTCCAATGTAGACAAAGAAGATAGGGTTATTAGTAACCAATGTTGGGTGGTTTTTAAACTTTCATGAGAAAATTCCTGTAGACTCCTCTTGGTTAAGAAAGCACTTCCAGGGCACGCAGCATGTGTCTGGTATAGACACAAATTTGAGTCTCGTGCATGAGCATATGCAAAGCTTCTTAGGTTGAATTCAGGCCTGAAGTTCTTTGCCTTTTTATTTCATTTTAAAACTGCAAAACAGTAATAATGAAGGGCAATTAAAAAATTCAAGAACTAAGATGGAGGTCTAAAACCTAGTATGTTACCTGTCAGCAAGGGTTCCACTTGTGAATTCTGGTTTTCCCAGTCTTGCAATTCTTGGCCTAATTTTCAGTGAATGTTAAAGCAAAAAATGTGTTGAAAGCTAAACCACCTACACCTGATGGCCACACAATTTTGCATAATTAAACATATATAAATTATACACAAATATAATTTGATGTAGATGATATTAAGTAAGAAATAAATGTAGATTACAACATCAAACTTGTTAGGTACAAAACTAAATCAGCCTGAGAAATATAAGCAAATTTTAAATTATGATCATTTATATTCGTTGCTCTTTCTGTGGAGTAAATATAGGCATAACAGACTCTGCTCATGTTCATATTTATTCAGACAAAACATAATTTTAAAACATTTCACAACGCATGTTTTCCTTTGTAGCCTGACATGGTTAGCTTCACATTATTCTCCGAAAATCTACCTCAACTGTATTTTTAGCTGCATGTCTGAAGATTCAGCATATGTTAATAAAAAGTAAATGCACATTAATTACGTAGAATTTAGATGAGTTATTAGCGCTGCCAGTATTTTAGGCCTTGTGCTAGCTTGAGTTTGAAAGTTGTATTTCTTGCACTTGTGGGTGACAGGGCTAATATATTGCTCTGTGTGTGTAGGGGTGAAGCCGTATGCTTGTTCCATGTGTGACATGAGGTTTATTCAGCGTAACCACCTGGAGAGACACAGCCTCACTCATACGGGTATGCGTTCCTTTACCGTACCCTTATAAATGATAAAGGCTCTGGCGCTTGCAGCAGAATGGGATCACAACAAACTCGAGTTTGGATTGTCAAGTCATTTGATGGGATGTTGAACCAGCCTCAAAAACTTTCCCCAGTTTGTGGGGTTATTGTTTTGCGTAGATGTGGGCCATGAAAACGAGAAATTCCACTCTGATCTACACATAATGAGTTGATGACAAGGCCTTTTAGTTGAACATCAGTTTGCAGATGCTGAAACTACACTGTTGAAATGTATTGATAGGGCATTTCCAAGTGCAAATTGCAAAATTTAGTCTGCGAAAAAAGATTAGTAAGTAAAAGATGCACGCAGTATCTTGGTACGCAACGCTAAAGTTGATGCATTGACTGTGCATTTGTGTGCTCTTTTAGGGGAGAAGCCATTTGCTTGTGACATGTGTGATATGAGGTTTATCCAGCGCTACCACCTTGAAAGACACAAACGTGTCCATAGTGGGGAGAAGCCTTACCAGTGTGAACGCTGCCAGCAGGTATGTACTACCTTTAACCCTGAGGTAACATCGTCAACTTAAGTATGACCTGAATTCTTTTTTTCGTTTGTTGCATTTGATGTATAAAATGTGCAATATGAAGACTGATTTTCACTCTTTGCGTTCCAAAGAACTTTTCACGAACAGACCGGCTGTTGCGGCATCGGCGGTTGTGCCAGGGCCGCAGTGTAGCCAAAGTGGAAAACCAGCCATGCTGCGAACCGCGCCCATATCCCCAAGAACCTCCACCCGCTCCCCCAACCTGGAGCCCCCTGCATCCCCCTTCAGGTCGGCTGGCAGTCTGACATTCCTTCTTTGCTACATCCACAGCACCGCCAGAGACAGGACAAGCCACAGGGGTTCTTCTGCTCAGCTCTGTGCTTAGTGGTGCCACACTCTAGCATAGACTGATTTTGCAGCTCCAGTCTTGGGATTACTAATGACAGAGGGACATTTGTGTTTTTATTTTAACTTTTTACTGTTTCCTTCCCTGTTTTTTTTAAACACAAGAGTTTTCTGTGATGAACAGTGGTCCTGTTTTTGTACTTAATCTATTTGATTATTTTGCAAAAAAAAAAAAAATCCTTTGTTTTTTTTAATTGTTCAAATATATCTGCATTTGATGGTACTCTGGGGGGGTGGTGTGGGCGGTGCAGTGGTTATTGTTGATCTTGACATGTTAGCAACAGAATGTGGTCAAGTGGTGAAGAGACATATTTGAGCTTTTTTTCTAATTTTATTTTATGTGGCCCGTTTGGACTGAAAAGGATTGTCACTTAGGTCAGAATCAATAAAACTGAACCGAAACTTTACTTCTGGCTAAAACATGGAATCCACTGTGTTGACATGTCATATGGACCAGATCTTGCTTGCCATTGCAGCTAAAATAGTGTTAACCTGTAAGACATTTCACTGAAAGCAGTGTCTGGACAGAATATGACTTGAACAACAGGATTTCCCTGATTTAATCAGCACAGGATGTAGAGTTTTAATGACTTTTGTGTAAATAATTTATTTTTTCTATTTCTGTTTCACAATTACACTTGAGTGATAATTTTTTACGCACAAAATGGGCCAAAAAGGAAACAAAATTAGAATTTGGTTCAAATTTGGTCTTTGGCCACAATTTTCAGTGACATTCTGAGGAAACCTGAGTAACTTTGTGAGTATGTTTATAAAAAATGTAATAACAGTCCTTCATAACTGTAAACCAGGACTTCCAAGAAGTGGATAATGAGAGGGCAACCTGCAGTCGATGTGTGAGACATGAAGGGTGGGGTCACAGGAACATCACCTGTGTATCGCGTGTTCTGTGTCATGTTACGAGCTGACTCAGGAAATGGCACAGCATGGCAGCCTTAGCAAGTCCTCCTCTTGAGTTGTGCTGTTGTGCTTACAGGTGTGTGTGTGTGTGTGTGTGTGCGTGCGTGCGTGTGCGTGTGTGTATATATATATAGATATACACAGTGTATATATATATACAGAGATCTCCAGTACTTAGCAGACAGCTATCCCTCCCAGCTTTGTCCATAGATTCTGGTCTAAAATAGTGCAAGTCGGCCACTTAAAGTCACATTAGGTTGTTTGTACAGATTCTCATGTTGTGAGATTACTGGGGGTATACAAAATCTTGTGGCCTTAGTGTGTTTCGTTTTTTTTCATTTGCCTTTATCTCGGCTGTTTAATATTGTGGATCAGATGTACTTACTACAACAAGACAGCCATTTATCATCAATATATGTTTTTCTTTTGTTTTTTTGGTTATTTTGTCCTAAGGCTGTCACAGAGTGGTTACAGAGTGTTGACGGCTTCAGTGGCGTTACAACAGACGCTCGTCTGCTGTTGAGAGAGTTTGTCTTATGGTAATGAATATGGCTTATTGTGACTGATTACATTGTAACACAGTATGTACACCTGAAGGAGTTCTTCGAAGCTGGACAGTCATTGTGAGAAGTCCGTAGTGCTAAATTGTTCCCCACTGCAGTGCATTGGCCGCTCTCAGGCCATAGCAGAATCAACACTTGCTTGACTCTGCTACACTATCAATTGCCTTTTTATCCAAATATTATGTAGTTGGTATGTAATAATGGATGTGTGTCATGTCATTGGGTTTAGCCTTAAGTACGTGCCGATACACAAGTAATCATTGTAGTACTAAGTGATATTGTTACAAGCTATTTCTTTTATCCGTGACGAACTCGGTCATACTGTGTGGAAGTCTTTGGTGCTCAGACAGAACAGAGAACGTTGTTGCCTGTTGAAGAATTTCTCAAACTTGATCCTTTCTATGACTGGTGAGGTCAACAAGGCAGAACATACATGTACATATCAAGACATAACACACACAGTTGGAAGATTTTTTTTCCTTGCTCTCTTTTTTTTAAATTTCCATTTAAAAGGTCCAGGTAAGCCTTTGACTGAATGTGGAGTTGGAACCTCAGAGTGCTGATTTAAGTTCACACGATTCATACAAATGAGTAGCAGATTTGTATGTTACGCAAGTTTTACCAAAAGTATTATTGAAAGAAATTCTTTAAGTGGTCCATTGATATCAATGCAGTGTTGTGTGATGGTTAAATGTGTGCACAAAGATAAGTGAATTGATGTGATAAAGTAAAACCCAGTGGCATCAATGGGGCCAAGTTTGAGAAATGCATTAATTTGCTTCGGAAACACTATTTTGAATCTGTGGAAGGGATACTGCTGGCGCAAGCACATACTTAAAATGGCTAAAGGGCAATACAGTATATAGTTGTTGTCTCTTCTTAATAACTTTTTTGTCATTTGTTGTTTTTAGTATTATCAATCTCATTGTTAAAATGCAATAGAATCCTTGAGTCTCAGATCATTTGTTTATATGATTGAGGTTTCATTTTTCAGACAGATCAGATGATGATTTATTTGTCTGAGAATTTCTCATCACATTTGGTGATTGTTTCAAGGACCTTTTTTTATTCTGATAAAATTGTAAACACTGGAGTGAAAGGAAAAAAGACAAAAAAAGACATGGATATTTTTTTCCTTCAGACTGTACTAGATTTTAGGTTTTAGACAAGCCTGTTTCTCCTCAACTTGACACAGAAGGTGGACAGAACAATTTGGATCAGTACAGTTGAGAGCCCACTATGTTCAGTTGTTTTGACATTAGAGGCAGTACTACAAGAAATGTTTTCTTTCTTCTACAAACTCCCTGCTATTTGTAGTAAATTATATTGATAATGGTATTAGATGAACAACAGCATAACAGTAGCTATCACAGATTAGTTTTTTCTTTTTTTTTTTCTTTTTTTTTTTTAGTCTTGCATGCAGAGTTATGGTCCTCAGTTATGGTAGGATCTTGATATTGATTATTTTGTGTAGGAAAACGAGTGCATAAGAATAACTTCCTAAAAAATGTTACAATGATTATTGTAAAATGGGCTAACTAATATGTACCCTTGTGATCCAACTAGTTTCAACTGTATGAAAATCAGAGGAGAGGCTTCTTACTATTATGCTGAAATAAAATAATTTGTAAAGGACCTATGTGTGGTCACTGACTCTTCGATGGTTTTTCAGTTAATACACTTGGATTGTAGATCGAGATTGACGTGTTCTGTTTTGACTTGATCTTAAATCTGCTGCAGATATTGTAAATTAAACTTATTTTACTAACATGCATGAGTGAACCATTTTACATGGATTACTCAAGCAGCCAGGTTGGCTCACACTCTGACTTCACCTTCACTTTACACAGATTTCATGAGATTAGACATGTAGACTGATGGACAATGTTTCCTCTCGTATCAGTTTGTGGTCTCTCAGTGACTGCTGAAGACGACCAAGGCTGTGAGTCAGTGGGGACTGAGGACTGTTTGTGCCTTTAAGATGATTTAAAGGTCCCACTGGCATTGGATGCATTCAAAAGGGATTTTTTAGCTTTGCACAGTTGTTACCAAAATTGTAACGTAATTAAAAATCTTTTTTGTAGTCTTTGGCAGTGTTTGCACGCAGTTATTGACCACGCTAGCCTTAGACCCTCGACTTCATAAACTGGTGCTGCACCACTTTTAGAAAGCATCTGAAATGTAAATATAATTACAGCTCGTCTCTCTGTCATCAGTGGTGGTTGACAGCCAGAGGTGTTTAAAGTACACAAACTCAATATTAACATATATTTGTTAATAATATGTGATATAATAAATAATAAATACTCCCCTACGAACAGAAGCACCAAATAATTTTTACATTTTAAATAAGGTACAACAGCACTCTGACAAAACAAAAAACAATTTTAAACACTGTTGGATTTTATGCCTTTGTAAAAAAAAATATAAAAGTCCAGATTAATTCTCTAAAGGTGAAAATTATGGCAGAAGTGTGTTCTGATTTTAATCACCTTATGCAGTGGTACAGTTTAATCCATAAATGATACATTGCAGGTTTAGATTCTAAAAATAAAATGCTAAAGTAACAAATACTGTGAAATAAATATAGTGGAGTAAAAGTGACATGAAATGGAAATGCTCCAGTGAAGTACAAGTACAACCCTAAATCCAAAAGAAGTTGAGAAGTTGTATAAAAACAGCTGGGACACAGAAAACTAAAATCTGGAAAAGTATATGTAAATAAGTAACAGGTCAGTAACATTATTGGGCATAAAATGAGAATATTTTAGCGTAAAGCAGCAGTAAAGTAAAGTAAAGAAGTAAAAAGCTCAGACACCTGTGAGAAGCTTGTGTGAGGTTTTTATCTGCAGTGACACCGGTGCTGCTGTAGGGGGCAGCAGCCGCTGGGATCGCTGCTCACAGGAAGACAGAGGAAGACAGCGCTCCATGGTGGACTGTCTTCATGTTTATCAAAAGTCTGAGCCACAACAGCCTCTAGAAACGGTCTAGAAGTTGGCAAAAACATCTGATGTTAATGTTAATCTCCTACTCGACAAACCGGAACTCATTTAATACGCGCACAGTCGAAAATGGATGATAATGCATCTGAGCTCGTCTGTGCAGCTGGACAGAAGGAACTGGCTTCGTGTGAAGCAGATGAGCAGGAATTAAATCCAGTGTCTGAGCTCAACACCCCCTCTCTCAGGTTTCTGCAGGTTGAACTGGAGCTGAACACCCACCTGCGTCGACTCTCCTTCAGTGAGCCTGTCCGGTACATCTACAACCCGCTGGAGTACGCCTGGGACACCCACCGCTGCTACGTGCAGAAGTACTGTCAGGGCGGACAAAGGATCCTGTTTTTGGGGATGAACCCAGGACCATTCGGCATGGCACAGACTGGGGTGAGATTTATATTTAGAGTCGTGCTCTTATTTAGCGCCTTAAGCTGGTAGATGAGCACAGATAATGTAGTTGTAACGCAGTGATTATGCACAACAACAATCTTTGTTTTTGACAGGGACAGACTTGTTTTACCTGAAAACATTTGCACAGTATCACGTCCACACATGAACTGCCACCTTGTGGAGAGGTTGTGATTACTATGCCTCATAGTCCTTTTGTATTTCAGGTGGTTTGGGACCCTCGGCTCATTTCTGCTCCACCTCAGGCGTTAACACGTCCAGCTGCCTGCCTCACCTGCTTATGACAAACCTATTCTGAGTTAATGTCATTGTGTCCTTTCCTGTGCACAGGTCCCCTTTGGTGAAGTGAGATCAGTTGTTGATTGGCTGAAGATCACGGGGGAGGTCGGTCATCCTGGCGACGAGCATCCAAAGCGTCGGATCACGGGGCTTGCCTGCACCCAGAGTGAAGTGAGTGGTGCTCGCTTTTGGGGCTTCTTCAGAAAGCTGTGTGGTGAACCAGCTTCCTTCTTCCGCCACTGCTTTGTGCACAACTTGTGCCCACTGATTTTCATGAGTGCCAGTGGGAAGAACCTAACCCCTCCTGAGCTGCCAGCAGCTGAACGAGAGGCTCTCCTGAAACTGTGTGACGCTGCGCTGTGTGAGGCGGTCAAGGCCCTGGGAGTCTCCATGGTGATCGGCGTTGGACGGGTAGCAGAGCAGCGGGCCCGCCGAGCTCTGTCTGATGCAGATGTCAGCGTGCGAGTCGAGGGCATCATGCATCCGTCGCCTAGAAACCCACTGGCTAATAAGGGCTGGGAGGATGTAGCCAGGAGAAAACTGACGGACCTGGGTGTCATGTCACTGCTGAGCAACACAGGAGCCAACCAGAGGAGTGCTGAAACTGGACCACAGGCTGCAGTGTGTTTGTGATTTGATCAGTGCTTCACTGTAGCACTGCAGGCTCACATCTTTCCTCACAAGCAGCTTTCAGAAGAGCTTGCACTACACTAATGCTGTAAACACGTCTGTCTAGCAGCTGCAGTTTTCTTTCCTCTGCAAAGAAAAACGTGTTTTCATTTCAGATGGGTACTGTGTATAGGTCGGTGGACTGGAGCTGAGAAAGCTCTGAGTGTTTGTTTGTAAACATGTTTATCAAAGTCGTTGCAACTGCATTTTTAAAACAGGCCTATACTTAAAATCTATATATGTGAATGTTCGTCTTCACTGCAGGTGCTATCACACTCTAAATACGCATTAACAAGTAAATCTTTGATTCTCGTATAAAATCACAGTTGAGCTGTGTTAAAGAAGGTGCAAATATTATACAAAATAATTCATAGTCAAAATGTATGGTTTAAAAAATTAAACCATCAGATGGAGTTGGTCTGTGATCTGAATGTTCTGTCAGAGTTGAGAAATACAAAGAATATTTTGTAGAAACGGTTGCACATATTGTTTATGCTGGACTATTATAGATGACTTATTTCTTTTCAAAATATTGTAATTGATTTTTTTTAATATTGTATTATGCTTGTACTTTATTCATCAGTTCTCTTGTTTTTCAGAACTTTACCAGTTTTGTATATTTCTGGGCTCGGCAGTCCTCGCATTAAGAAAAAAAGAATAAGAAAT
The DNA here is from genome assembly GCA_900302695.1 of Helostoma temminkii. Lineage (NCBI taxonomy): Eukaryota > Metazoa > Chordata > Actinopteri > Anabantiformes > Helostomatidae > Helostoma > Helostoma temminkii. The sequence goes on from OMLM01007484.1 coordinate 58,504, forward strand.
AAATGAATGGAATGAAAAATTAAACAATTTTCTTTCTCTTGTGCTGAAATTAAAAAGGCTGATATTTATCGTGTTGCTGAATCATGCTAAAGCTTAAGCTCATGGGACATAAGTCTTTGAGGCTTCCTGACACAGAGTAGGGTAAAAATATATATAATATTCTGACAAATCTTTTAACATTAAAATTAAAGATGTTTAAACTAGTTCTAATAATGTTTTGTTGGGTTTTCTGTATTATTTAGTTTTAGATTTTAAACCGTAAAGTGCCCTGAGATGACTTTAGTGGTGAATTGGCACAATATAAATAAACTGAACTAAGCTGAATTAAAATAATCGTAGCTGCTCCAGTTCCAGTCTCACAGTGTTGCTGTCATTATAACTGGGACACTTATCGAGCAGAATCACGCTTTTCCTGCTGTGAAACATTTCTCCTGCATTACTCACATGTATAATATGAGTTTGTGCAATAACTGCACCATCAAGTGTTCATAAGTAGGACTACAATTGTTACACAATCAGATTACCTATGAAAAGACGTGCAGACTGGATCAAATCTGTGCTTAAGTCACTGATGTCTGATGTCTCACACACAAAATATCGTGATAATGATTTTTTACGCCTGTCAGTGCGTCTGTATTTTCAGTTTCATAAGTGAACATCCTCACCTTCTCCACTGCCACTTCCGAGAACTGCAATGATCACCAGCAAACAGATCCTGTGTCCTATAACTATGGGAGTTGAAGTGTGCAGCATTGCTTTGCCTTGGAGTAAGCTGTGTACTCATGAACTACATCTCCCATGAGCCACCCACCATCACTAATTTTACTTTGGGTCCACATGGTTCAGGAGGTATTGTGAAACTCTTGCACCTGACAGGACTGCTCATCACTATCTACAGATTGATGCACAGCTCTGTCCTTCATGAGGAAGCAGAAACAAACTTCTCATCATTTTCCCAGCAGAATAAGGTAAGATTAATAATTCTACTGAGTTTATGAATTTGTTAAATTCAAAAAAGTAATTGTCATGTGATCTTCGAAAGCCACGAATACTTAATGAAAGTACTACTAATACTAATACTGAAAGCAGACCAATGACAAAAAGACTAGATTAACGTGTTAAAAGCACAGTGTGTTTTATTTAGTTTTATTTAGATTTAGTTTTATTAAGATAAAGGTACACATCTAAAAGAAATTATTACTGAATTCCAAATGTAGAATAAAGTCTTCCTTTCAATGCAGCAGTTGTTTTTCTAAGGAACATTTTGAGGATATATCAAAAGACATATTAACGTGTGTAACACCACAGTGCTGAGAGCTACAGACAATCCCCTCATATTGTCTGTTTTTTTACATTACATGGATTAACCTCAGCACTGAGTAGGAATTTGAGCTTGTTGGTTGTAAACATATTACACAGGCGAGTGGTATTATGACCATGCTGTATTCCTGCTATCAGCTTTCACCAGCTGTTCCCCTCCGGACTGAAACTTGACCTCATTTCACCTGATCCACAGATGTTTTCTTCCTCAGCGGCTCAGCTTCCTATTACCATGGATAAACAGTCCACAGTGGTGTTTCGAAATGTTGGGCAGCTCTACTTCCCCCAGACCAGAGTGGAGTGCCACTACACACTGACCTCTGACCATCAGTGGAGCAACAGTGACTGGATAGGAATCTTTGAGGTGGCTTTTCCACTGTACCCCACACTAAGACAGTAACTGTACTTAAACTTCAAATTAGGTTTGAGGCTTAAAATGCGTTTGTTCTCATGCAACAGATTGGATGGTCTTCAATGAAAGACTATTACACATACACGTGGGCTCTTGTTCCTGAAGGCTACACTGAGGGAACCGATGTCAACTGCTGTGCACTTTTCCACGGTAAGATTTCATCCTAGCTTCAGTAAAGACTGATGGGTGTGGTCAGACATGTTCAGTTGCATGTGTAACCACACTCAATAATGATGTCAGCACATTGAATCACCCTTGAAGCACCACTGGAGGTCAGCAAACACAGGGTTTTCAATTTAATTAGTTCAATTTGTAAGGACCAAGTGAAGGTTAAATAAAAAAAATATCTATTCATCACAGCATGTTACTTGCCCCGCCCCAGTACTGTGGAGTACCAGTTTGTGTACGTTGATAAGATGGGAGAAGTGTGTGCTCGTAGTCGTCCGTTCACTTTCTGTGCTCCCAAACCGCTGGAGGAGCTGGAGACTCTGAAAGAGGAACGAGATGAGGAAGATGGAGAGGAAGAACTGCTGCTCGTCATCCCCAGGGCTCAGCTGCTGCAGGTAGAGAAAACGCAAGCACTGTAATCATGAAGTACATCTGAAACAAACAGGCCATTGTTGAAGAAGTGTACTGCAATCATCCAAACACGTGGCCTAACTTGAAAACTAATCCTTTCCTCATATTACTCAAAATGTTTAAATCTCCTGCTTTTCAAAAGAGAAGGATAAATAACCTCCCTGTTTCCTCCTGTGTTGTGAACAGAGTCGACTGGATGAATCCTTGAAAAAACAGGCACATTTACAGCAGGCTCTGGACATGGCAGCAAAAGAGACAGAGAATGAGAAAGAGAGCAGCCGAAAGGCAAAGATGGAGTGGGAGAGTGAAAGAAGAGCAATGAAGGAGGAGATCACTGAGCTCAGAGACAGCCTGAGACAAAACTGTGACATTTTGAAGCAGATGGAGGGAAAACATAAGGTACAAACAGACAGTGTTAAATACAGATGCAGCAGCTTCCTCTACCTCCAAGCAGCTAAACTTCACTAAGGTTTTCATTAAAAATCATTTTTCTTCTCCTACCAACCCTGAAAGGATGTGAAATATAGTCAGGAAAATCTGACCTCTGAACTGAGTAAACTTATGACTGAAAAGACTGAGAGTCAGCAGCGAATCAAACGCCTGGAGACTGACATGAAGCTGCTGACTGACAGGGAGAAAGAGGGGAACGTGGAACTGGAAAGGCAAGTGTCCCAGAGCTCAAACATTTGTCTCAGTCACACTAGTGTCTCGACTCTAAAACTAACCTTATTTGCCTCCACAGGTTGAAGGAGAGAGTGAAGAAAATGTCCAATCAAATAAAACACGATGAGGAAAAGAGAAAGTCTCTGCAGGTAGTTGGTTGATGCTTCCTCTGTGGAGTTATGGTACCAGCTGAAACTTTTCTGTCCCTATTCTATCTGTTCCTCCACTAATCTCCTGTCGCTTCTCTCAGGTAGAGAACGAGGCTGCTCTGGTGGAGGTGCAAAGGCTGCAGGAGCGTCTGGAGGCCAGTGAGATTGTTGCTGAGAAACTGCGTAGAGAGCTGAGGGAGCTGAGTGCCCGTCAGGGCCATACCCACACAGAGCTGCACCAAGCCCGGATGCAAGTGGCCCAGCTCACTCTGCAGTTATCTGAGGAGAACCTGGTCCTCAGGGAGGAGCGCGCCAACTGGGCTCTAGAGAGAGAGGCTTACAAACATGCAACAGAAGTGACGATACATCTTAATACAGTTCATGCAAGATAAATATGCTACTGCGTCTTTGTTGTTGAACATTTTTGTTTGTTTGTTTTCATGCAGGGCGATAAAAAGAAACTACAAGAACTGAGCTGTGAGGTGCAGAGAAAGGAGGAGTGGCTCCAAGAGGAGAGGATGGAGAGGGAGAAACTAGAAGCGGAGCTTGGGAGAGAGAGAAATTGCAATCGAGTATGTAAATAAAAAATATTGTAATCACTTAACACACATTTGGTTTTAAATATAACTGCTCCACTGCTGCAGAGCTGCATCATCAGTTGCTCAGATTACATTCTGGCACCTGCATAGTGATGCCAGAGGTCAGCTCACTTCTTTTATTACCCACATGCAGCCACAAATAGAAAAACTTCCATGAACAGTGAGTAAACAATTCTTGTCGCTGTGTGAGTGTTCAGATGATCTGTGTTTAATGCTGAACCCCTTGTAGGAGCTGCTGAGTGATGCCAAGCGAGAGCTGCAGGAGGTAAAAGCCAATTTGAGGAAGGTGCAAAACAAAGAGGAGCAACAGCGTGAGAAAGAGGCAAGGTTTTACACCAGACTTCCTGCTTTTCATAAAGTTGTTTAGTCAGTAGTTCTTACCCCTTAATATGTTACACCGTGTTTTCCTCTTCAGCTTTCACAAACAGTAAATGCCCTTTACGAATCAGAGATGTAAACAAATAACTAGACCGACATGTAGGGCGATCTTGAAAATTGTCAGAAGCTTCCAGATTTCAGGCTCATATTTATAGTCAACATTATTTTTAATTACATCTAGTGACAACTAATTACAGATAACAACTAACCTGTTGGTTTTATATTGCTTGCTCACAGGACCTGATGAACTACATCTGTCAGTTAGAGCAGAGGTTGGGGATTGTGCCAGAGACAAATTCAAGTGGAGACGTTTCCACATCTACCTGTGAGTAATTGAATCTCCTTGGGCACAGCAGTTCTATCAAAGTTCACTGAACCGAGTCTTTACTCATTCAAACAGCTGCTTGCTTTTCCTCTGAGGATGACGAGGATCCTTCCTCAGCCTCTGCCAGATCAGTCTCCTCACCACTTTTCCTGTCCGCTCACCTGGAATGGTCCGGCCAAGCTGAGGCACAAAGAAAGAGCAAAGAGGAGACTGAAGCCTCTGGCACACAGGTATGTCTGTTCATATTCACACGTAAATCAAGCAAGGATTAACACCACCTGCATTTGGTGCTAACAGACATAAATGGGCAAATATTTGACGATTGACACTTGACTCCTGTCCTGAGTTTTAGTTCCAACTCAGACCTGGGCGTCATGGGCCATTACCAGCTGAAAACCATACACCAATATTCACAGAAAATCATGGATGATTAAAAATTATTAGGTGATTTTAATCATTTCAATCATTAACAGCATAAAAGAAAAAATAATCATATTTTGGAATTACATGAATTAATTAAAGCTTTATTTTGAAATCTGATTTGAAATCTGATTCTACCTATAAAAACATTATTTTCACTTTATTAAGACACTTTGATGCAAGTAAAGAGGTCGTTGTGTACTTTGTGCATTATGTTTGAATGATGATAGGTCATATATTAAATTTATTCAGTTAAACAACAATATCAGTGCTTCTCACACAAATATTCATGGTGTGTACTGTATATTAAAAGCTTTAGTTTATATCCTCCCTGTCTTTTAACTCAAGCTGAGAAAAAGCAGCCCTTAGGCTCACAGTGCTTTATACACCTGATCCAACCGGAGCTCGTCAACCCTGTTCTGACGTGACGACTCTGACTTTCAACCAGTCACACAGTGGAATCACCTCTCTTAAAATATAATGTGATGACTTTCTTCACATTCCCTTGTCAGACTTGATTTTTATGAAGGCTGCAGTTCCACTTGTTGGCACAGTGCCGTGTCACAGCATGAAAGAACAGCATAATAACAAAATAATATAATAAAATGCCTCTTCTTTCGGCTTGTTGCGTGGTGCGTGCATAGATTTGGCACAGGTTTTTAGGCCGGATGCCCTTCCTGACACAACCCTCCCAGTTTTGTACTGGGCTTGGGACCAACACACAGTACACTGGCTTGTTCAACCTCAGGGACTGGGATTCATAATAACAATGTAATAAAGAGTAAAAATAGCAGCAATGATAACAGGAGTAGAGTAGACTCCATTAACATATTCACCAACTGCAGCATTGTCTGTTTGTTTTTTACCGAGCAGCTTCTGTCAAATTGTAACTTCTTCCTCTCTGCAGGAGCTGGTTGACTCGTCCATCTGGTGACACAAAACAGGAGGATCCGGCTCATAAGAAAACAGGGTAAAATTCTGTGATTGTTCCATGGTTTTATAGCATGTAGAATCTGGCCTTCACAAAGGTCAAACACACAGCAGATCTTTTACCTCATGAGTGCCTGTATTTAAAGAAAACATGAAACTATTTATGTGTCTCCAGAATTGAGTTTTATTAGTGTGGTTTATTATGATTGAGGCTGTTTTAGGAATGTTTAAACTCAGGATTAATAACTGCTTCTAACACAGTTCCTCATCTGGTCCTGATTCTCCGTTTAGACTTTCATACACACTTGGTAATTGTAAAAAATATTTATTTACTGTAGGTTGTGATTGCTGGATTTTCTTCTTAGCCAAATGAAATGTGGATATGTTGCAACTGAGATGCTACGATAAGCTTGAATTTCAGACATTACATCTTGTTTTTGTGGCGTATGAGCCCCTTGACCTCTGCATGTGAGTGTGAATCCTGAAACCATGTCAAGTGTGTGGGTGTGTGTTACAGACAAGTGTGAAATGTTCTGCTGCAGTTTGTTGAGCACACTGTCAGGTTTATTTATACTTTATTGATGTGAGCATCTGTTGGAAAGATGTCACTCTTTAATAAAATATAATAAATACATGTTTTTGTATGTATTTTGCCATTGTTTTACAAACCGTAAATACTGTGCTGTGAAATCGAAGAATGAATAGTATTCGTGTTTCAATCAAACAAAGAAGATGACAACTGGAAGGTTTGAGAACAAAAACGCTTTTATCAAAATACAAGAAAGACATCAACAAATAGCAAATAAGCAAACACTAGGCAACAATATAAGCAAGCAAAGTATGAACTTTTTGTAAAACTGTAAAAGGAAGAACACATCAGTCCAAACATTATTTGTGTGTGTGTTTGTGTGTGTATCAGAGCTATTTTGGTACAAATTGAAATTGAACCCTTAAGGTTCTTGCATCCCTGAACATGATGAAGTTACTTGCACAGTACAGAGCATGAATTTATAAAAAATCAAAAAACAGCAACAAATGTAACAGACAAAAAAATGTTTCCAGCTTCAAGAGTAACTTGAGATAAGAAAATCTCCATAACATAAAGAAAGAGACTACCCTATTTTGTTTTTGTCCAAATGAAATACAACATCTGTCTTTGGTCTTTTTAATGTTTTTTTTACTCACTCACTCACTTACGTATAGAGCTGAGGCCGCTGTGGCCTGTTTCATGGCTTATTTATTGCACCAGCTCCAATTAAAGAAAAGAAACTTAAGAAACAGATAAAAAAAACAGCAAACATTTAATTATGAAATAGCATAATGGTTAAGCAATGTAGAAACATATTTAAATACTAAATAACATGTACATTTGCTCGATGGTGTACAAAATGATGACTGTGTACCTCTGTCTGTGTTTGTGTGTGTGAATGAAGAGCGAGAAAAACACTATTTGTCTTTTACCCGACTCACATGGTTGTTTCTATTGAACAATTTAACACCTTGTAGCATCATTGTTGATTAATAAACACTTAAATCTCCTCTGCCCTCGATGGGTTTACATGTGAGGATAACAGTCAGTGCTTCAACACTGCTACAATGGTCACATAGTATCAGATTTTCTGCTGAACATCTGCTTCATCCACACATCATAACAGAACCATGCAGCCCTGTTTTACTGACAGCAGACAGTAGCTTCATCCCTCATGTCAAGAAACTTAAAAATATAACTGCCAAAATATGTTGCAGCTGTTGTGCCGTAATGTGAGAGGTGCTCATGAATAATCTTTCCATTACAACTTCAGAGTTTTGAATGAATGACAAATTGTAAATCTTTTTTTTAGAAGATCCATGTTTGCATCATTCATACACAGACACATATCTTTTGAAACTATTGTCTTTTGCTTTAGCAGACAGGTGAACTGATATAACATTAGGTATAGTTGTTGATAGGATGTAAATTGCAATTGTTGTTACAAATCACCATGTGACTCTGGGTCAACTGACATTGCCTCTTCTCTTTGGACGTGTTTTTCAAAATCCATTTTATGCTGTGAGTTGTGAGTTTTTACTCACAGCTGCATGTCAGGATGAATGTCCTAATGTATTCTGACTGGTATGACAGTAACATCACGTCTGTACAACATCTCTCAGTGACAAACTCGTGTACACACATATACTCCTGAGGTTTTGGCTGATTTTTTCCAGACTTGTACAAAATGGAAATCTTATGGCTTATCTGTACCTGGTTGCTGTACCAGGGGCCTGTACAGCTTAGCTTTTCTTTAATTACCCCTAATTATTTCTTTTAAAGCTCAGGAAAGTTACTACAGCGTATACGCGTCAAGATTTTCTTAGGTGACAGGTGAGTCGTGCACCTGACAGAATGAACCTGAGATTGTGTGATGATTTTAAATCTACCTCACAGATTCTTTAATTTACTATTTTTGATGACAATTAGTGAATATTTTTGTTGAGATACTGTGATTTGCTGCGTTGGTTTTGCATTCTTTGCTAGAGTCATATTTGGATCAAAAGCAGTTCTGATCTGTTGCAGATGTTAAATCCATCAGAGATTTTCATGATTTGGTAAAGTAACATAGGTTTGTGAGTTTGAGTCCCGGTCATGACCTGCTCTCTCTTTGCTATTGCCCTGTTTCCTGTCTTTGCTAGTGCTTTTGTCTATGTCCAATAGAACAGAAATGCATAAAATTATAAACAGCCAAAAACACATGTCCAGTCAAATGGGAGCAGTATTAAAAGAAATATGTACAAAAAAAACACAGTCTCATAAACAGGAACGCAGAGAACAGAAATGGGAACATGCTCAGAAAAAAAAACATTAAAAAAATAAGTAGCATATCTCTGAATAGTGATAAAAAAGAAATTTGAGAAGATATTTGTGTCAAATGGACACCACGAGAGTTCTGTTGTTGCAATGTACTTTCACCATCAATTTATACAAAGCATAGCCCTTATAGATAGCGGAGGAGTGCATTTTCTTCTGTCCACCACATCTCGTCCCTTGTCCCATCTCGCATGGACAAAACATATCTTTTACATTTTACAGTTTCATTTTTGGCACAGTGACTTTTAATGATGCTCTCCTCAGCCCACTGATATTTAGTGCTTTTGCTTCTCCCATTCATTGTTTCCTATGCTGAACACATTTTAATTTCAGTCCATATGTACAGTATAAAGTATGTAAATATGTGTTGTATGCAGCACTGTTGTTGTCTAAGAGCCTAATTCTGTGAGGTTTTCTTGGTGATATTGCTGAGCTCAGTGATCTGGAGGAGGAAGCAGCATCACTGTGTCTCTCACTGCGTTTTCCCAGTCACACCTTTCATTTGTACGGCCACCGCCGCCACATCCCCCTACTGTTCTCCGTCACTGTCCGCCCCTCTCTCTTTCTCCTCATCCCAGTAGTCCTCTTCTTCTTCCTCCTCGACGGCCGACTCATCCGTGGCTTTCTCCTCTTGCTTGATGGCTTGAATAGCTGGGGGAGCAGCTGCAGCACTGTCCCCTGAGTCACTGCTGTCCTCGAAGGCATCAGGATTCTCCAGCATCTCTCTGATTAGTGGAGGCATGGGTCCTGGGATCTCCATCTTCAGCGTGATGGCTCTTTCTGCACCTGCAGACAGATGCATGTTTATTTAAGTGTCGGTGTATAAGAGCAGGGGGAGAAACATGTTACAAAATGCTGATGTTTCACTTAAAAAAAAATCTGATTGGCTTATTTCCATTTAAGGAAAACAATATTCACTGCTTTGTTCTACGTACAGTATATTATTATTATGATTATGGTATGTCCTCACTCAAAGAATAAATAATAAATCTTATGTTAATTATATTAAAATTTTCATCACACAAACCCAAAATCTAAAATAATGTTTTGTCTTATTTTTGACATTTGTGACAGTGGAGCATTTGATAAAGTGGTCACCCATTGACATAAAGCCATATGTCTTGTCACTGGACAAAGCCACTAAAGATGTCCCAACTCAATGTGTGGGCTATGCTGCACTGTGGCGACCCCGAACCCAGGACAGAAACAAATTGAACATTGTCAAATGTCCTCCAGAGGGAATGTGCTTGATCATTTTCAATACCTGGCTATTATTTGAATGTTTTTCACCTCGAGTGTTAAATGATGTCTAGACGAGTCTGACCAGACTATTCAATGCCAGCCTTTAGTATTTGAAGTACTCTGTGCTAGAGATGCAATGAGGTTTGATACCAGTTCTGTTCCTGAATTGCAGTCATAACAAATAAAGCCTCAGCTGACCTTTGGTGCTGATTCCTCTGAGGTCTGTGACTTTCATCAGCATACGAGGAAACATATGAGGCTTGTTTGGGCGTCTGCGGCGCGTGTAGATCTTCAGGGCCTCTAGCAGCGGCTCCTGCAGCTTGTCTACCTTCTCTGGCTCTTCCAGGTCCATGCGGTCTGAGAGAGAAAAACTGAATTATTTACAAATATGAAGCAGATATATAAGCAATCTAGTTAGAGGAGGATCTGCAAAATAAATGACACACAGTAACATTGTAATGGCTTTAATCTACTGGCTGGTTACTAAACTATGAACTTATTCTGATTGTTATTCCTTTCCATGACAAGTGGAGATGCTGTCAAGAAATTTACAACAGGAGCCAGGTTTACCTCCACAGATGAGGCAGATGGCACTGAGGAGCCCTGTCTCTGTGTCGTCCATCTCCAAAGGCAGCAGCTGACCAGCAAAAGCAAACACCAGGTCTGTGAGTGGACCAAAGCCAGCATTATGCATCTGTGTCCTGTTGAGAGTCAGGCCATCTGAGAAGGTCATTGTGTCCTGTTCTGGAGTGTAACGAGTGCATATCCTCAGCATCTAAGTAGGGGAAGAATAAAAAAGAACAAAGACAAAAGTGGACAGTGAGAAATTAGTTTGAAATTCACCAAACTAATTTACGAACATATTTTCATGCCAAGCAAATGATGTTATTGTTTCATATTGACAAGCTAAGCAGTGTGGCAAATGAGAAAGTGCTACAGAGATTTAAAAGGTGGAAAGAGAGCTGGTTAAAGTGGAGAGTAATAGAAGTATGTGGCAGATACCAGGATATCCAGACATGCAGATTTGAGGAGAGTGATCTGGTCAGCGATGGTGAGCGAAGTGAAGCCTGGTAGCCTCTTGGCAAACTCCACAATCTTTATAATGCACTTAGTGGAGAGCTCACTGAACTTATCCCATAGGCCCAAGTCCAGCTGTACTCTGTGGTCAGCACTTGAATTCTGGGAGAGAAAAAGAGGGACACGTTTGTCTGTGTGGCTGTGCACAGTCAATACTGTGTTTGTCCTTCTGGCAAAGCGGTGAGCTAATGTCTGAGGGGATTGTGAGTGTTTAGAGTGAGAATGAGCAAATGGTACTTACTGTGGTGTATTTTCCTAGTTGGCACAGAGACGGAAAAGTTTCCTGATGAGCTTTGCTCACTTTATTAACCAACTCCTCCAGCTCTCCACTCAGCTCATAGTTCTCTGGCAGCAGAACCTCCTCTTTCAGGTCCTTCTTCTTTTTGTTCCTGTCATTGCGCACCGCTGCAAGGTAACACGGGTGACACAATCAGCTGCACTTCTTCCATTTCTTTATGGATGAACATTCATGAAGAATATTTCTCCGAACCCCTCACTAGACTCACCTTCTTTGGACATGCCGACCTCAAAGCACTTCTGCAGCCGACAGTACTGGCAGCGGTTGCGGGTCACTTTGTTGATCTGACAGTTTTTGTCTCTGTGGCAGGTATACACCATGTTCTTCTGGATACTGCGCCGAAAGAAACCCTGGAACCAGTAAAAGAAAATGTCTTGTGCACTGTTGGAGAAAATACTTGCACTAAGATCTTGATAAACACTTATTAACCACGTGAGTGGCAGAGCAGCATTGGTCTAGTCAGTTCACCTCCTAAATCCAAATTTAAATATATAAAAAAAATATTGAATGGATTGCCATGAAAGTTTGTTCATTGTTTTCAGATAATCCTAATGAATTTGGTGATGCCCAGACCCCAACCCCATGTTAACAACAGTTTTACATAATTTAGATGCTATAATACCTCCAGCCCCATGTGATGGTGACAGAGCACATAGTTTGTGAATAATGTGCAGTATCAGTAAGAATACACAAGAGGGCAGCTTAAAAACAGCAGACACTACATGTATGCGGGCAGATATGTATGTACATCTGTCAGGCTCCAGATGACCATCAGCTTCTCACTCTGGCCTTGTTTTAGTTCAGCTGTTCGCTTCATACATATCCTGTAAAAACTTTATGTGGCTAAATGTGTCTCTGGCGTCATTTACCTTGCAGCCCTCACAGGAGCTCACTCCATAGTGATAACCAGATGACTTGTCCTGGCACACAAAGCATGGCTTGTAGACCCGAGGTGGGGGAGGAGGAGAAGGGGAGCTGGGCACCATCTCCTCTGAACTGGTGCTCTGGGTCTCCACCGCTGTAGAGAAAAGACATTCAAATGGAGCTTGTTTACATGATTTCTTTGAATCTCTTTGAATGTAAGCTAATACAGTTGCTAATGCAACTGATTAGGAGTCAGTGGTCAACAAACAACCCCCGACCCCGTGCAGGACACCCCTTGGAGCCAGAAGGCAAGCTCAAAGGCAGACATTTTTAAGAGAAAGGGGAGGAGGGGGTTCTGCTGATTGACAGGACTTAAAAGAGACACAATTAGCTGACAGCCAGATGACCCTGCTGATAAAATGCTGATTGGCAGCTGAGATTTGATTGGCTTCTCCATTTACTGGTAAGTGGGGGAGCAACATACCTCTGCTGACTTTGTGACTGACATTTTGAAATTTTGGGCCTGTGTGTGTGAGTGTGTGTGTGTAAGCACTCACATGCAAAAGCTCACATTTTTATTTGAAAGCCTGTCTAACTCAACCTGCCCATAATACCTACAGCCCCATGTGAACAAACAGAAGCAGGATGTTTATGAGACTCGGCTGTCTCCCTCTGTTCTTTCATGCTGCCTTCCTAAAGAACCTGGCACACTGTATAACACCATTTGCTGGTCAAGTCATTTAACTGCTTCTTATGAAAACACCGAAAACAAACAGTGTAAAATGGACACAACAAGTACATCCAGCTCAATGAAACTGTGGATACCTGAGCACAGATTCAAACAGAAGACAGTAACACACCTGGTACATATTTAAAGGTGATGACTAAACAACAAGCAGATTTTTCTGAACATGTCTTTCAACTTTCACCTTCAGTCACCCCAACTTCACCTCCTTATGCCCATTCCCACCCCCACTCCCTTGTTTCCTGGCCCTAAATTCCTCAGTGCGGGCTGGACAGGGTTTAATAGTTGCCCAGGCTCATAAGCGGGCCCTATAAACGTTGTGTCTAGGATGGGAAGGAGGCCCCCGGCCAGGCTGACGGCCTCTTTATTGGGATCCAGTCACCTTGGGAAGCTATTCACATCAACAGCTTCATCCTTGGATCCCTTCCTTGTAAAAATAAGGAATCTGAGGTCAAAATCCCAAAGTCACAGCCCCTCCTGTCACCTTCAATGGATAGCGGAGAACTGAACCAAATGTGACTCCCACCCCACCACAGCAACCCCAACCTGAACCCACAGCTTGTCATTAACAAGAGTGGTAAGGTTTCAAAAAACAGAGACGCAAAGGCACAAAGGAATAATCTAATAAAACAGAGAGGCAAAAAGAAAAAGAGAAAGAAAGGGGTAAAGGAGGTGAGGCAGAGGACAAAAACTTCCCAGTGGCCAAGAGGTGAAGATTTAAATTTTGACCATTTAACTTTGACCTTGACTGAAGAAGGCCATTACTAAGTTCATCACCAGCAGTCTAACATTCACAAAAGTGTTTAAATGTGACACAACGTTCAACATGACTAACTCCACGTGCTTTTGCACAAATACATCAACACAAACAGAGAAACAGAAACAGGAATCCAATTTTAAAAAATGTTTAAATGCAGAAGTATCATAATCTGGTTTTAACATGTCCAATGTTAATACTTTTGAGTGTTGTATTATTGTATTATTATTGTATTATTATTGTATTATAAGCTATTCTGAAGATTAGTTTCAAATTGAAATTGTCGAATAATTATAAATATTGTACTTATTCAAATGATTGGAAATGATTTGTTGGGGACACCGTGTCTGCCAGAAAGCTTTTCAGGAAATATAAATACAAAACACACCCCCTGGGATCACTGCACAACACATTCACTTTTCACTCACACATATGCATAAATTACACTTCTGTTGTTTTGAAGGAACGAAACAACAGATTGAGGTCAGTGCATATTCGCTCTCTTTCTTACAGTGTGATCATGTTCTGTGTGAAGTTTGACAAGCATGTGGGCAAAGCAGAGACAGCTGTAGCGACCGGGATCTACTATCATCAACAACTATTAACATTTTGCCATTTTGAGCAAATACAGATTTCTATGCCTTC
>OMLM01007485.1:0-32165 GCA_900302695.1 Helostoma temminkii
TATTAGTCAGTTTTATATCTACAGAGATTCAACACATTTAGTGAAGGAGTAATGAAGCAGAAACTGTGCAACTGGTCTATATGGTAAATTGAAGACTCTGCATCAAATGGTGTGTATTTCATTTCACCAATTTCACTTCAGCATATGCATGCTCCAATATTTGCTCCAGCCCAGCCCTTAAAAAACATAGAATAACAGAAAAGTCTCAGATAAAATCCCAGTGTGCATTGTATCTGCCTTGTTTACACTAACGGATTCCCTTACCACTTGTGTTAAATGTAGCCCTCCATGTTATTCTACCAAGCAAGAAAGAAAACAATTACTGAAAATGAGGCTGAGTTGAGAGGAGGCCTGTGTGTAAAAAAACAAAGACGTGCGACTGTTTGGATCTGATAAGCCCTGTCAAGTGTTTCCTCTAATGCCTCTGAAAATAAACAGCTGGGTTGATGAGGTGAATGGAGGCTTGGTTTGGGTCTTAACCACTGCTGCAGCCCTAGAGCTTGTTTTAGGGGCTGGACCAGTTAGGAGCAGTACAGGGCCCCCATCGGTGGCTCAGGCGCCGAGTGAGTTAAACAGGTTAGTGTGTTGGCTGTCTGAACCTGCTGTGACACACTCTTTTTGCAGTGGAAAGAGTAGACAGGCAGGGGACGCACACACGTACATGCAGCTGCCACAAAAGCAGAGAAGCAAATGTAGCATCTTTGGGGTTACCAGTCGCTTGACTGTATATTCTTTCCTGTCATCAACAAGAACATTAAATAGCAGTATACTGCACGCGTTACAAACACTGCAGAGATGTGCTTATCAAAACTCTACTTCATGGAGCCAGTAGTAGTGAAAAAAGCCCCGTTTAAACAGAAAATGCCAGAGATCCTCTGTCTGCTCATGGTTTACTGATCTTGCGTCACTGTCTGGATTAACCTGCCAGGCCAGCTCTCACATCTTAGTGCCACTGAGTCACCCCAAGGTGTGCCATGTTTAACCCAGTGAAAAGTGACCACATTCCTTTTACTGCTTCTAAAAATAGGGTTTAAGAAAATTTGCACATTCCTATTCACTTCCACACCCAGCCATTGCCATACCTGTGTGTCACACAGAGACAAGATCACTCAATCCTACTTAATCTACATGTGTTAAAAGCTCATCGTAATTTACAAGTTTCATGGAGCATTTAATGGTTTATTTAGAATAATGCAGTGAATGAAAGCAAGCAGTTGCTTGATAGATTAGACTGCAGTCACACTATATATCATAGGATCCTGTTGAGGAAGTACAAATTCTTCCATGACCCAACTCCCTTGACTTTATACATAGCTCATTAGAGTGATTTGAGCAAGACAAAGAGAATATGTGGGAATTTCACAGTCAAACATGTTGAGACACGACTGACTGGCAGCACCCAGGAAAGACAAATTCATTCATAAAAACCGCAGCAAACAAAACACACTTTATCATTTAGACATGTTAATCTCTAAACCTGTTTTGTTGACTTTTTTCCGACTCCCTTTCTTTTTTTTTGCAACAGCTTTTAATGTTTTAACTAGTTCAGACTCAATAAAATCTGTAGAGTGTGATGATCATTTTAAGGGTTCTGTTATTTTATAGAGATAAAATAGAGTGAATGCTATACAGTACGCACACAATCCCACAATCACAATGGTACAGACAAACAATGGCATGGGGCCATTGCAGATGTCTGAATATAGGCCAAGAGACAGAGTGTCCCAGATCTGTTAGTTTACAGACCAGTTACATACCAGGACAAGACATTGATTAATTATATAATTATGTAATTACACATAATTCCTTTGTCAGGATGATGCTTCAAAATGCTGTATGATTCTATGCCTTATAATACAGTTTTTTAGATTGTCCACCTGTCTTGGACTAATGCGCAATATCATTTTTCACTCTGTCTTCATGTTATGTCATCAATTCATAGTTATCTCGAAGCTGTGGCTAATGCTGTTATTATTTAGCGTTTAGACTCAGGGCTGCATTGTTCCCTGCACAAGTCATTGTCTTCTGTGTGTTGGCATGTTTAGTGTACTGTGTAATGGGTACTGCTAGACTTGAATTTCCCTTCAGGAAAGTCCCTGTGGATCAGTTGGTAGAGAATTCATCTACGAACCTCAAGGCCGGTGGACTCCTGGTTCGCCCCATTCCTGGCCACACGTTAAAATGTCAGTGGACATGACACAGAACCTCAAACTCTTGACTCTTCAAAGGACTTAAAAGGAGGATTGCCCCAAGAGCAATAATAAAGTATTCAAGTAATTATTATTGTAGTTGTTGTTATTGTTTATTTTACTTTTATTTATTATATGTCTTAAGGGTGCATTTTAGGTTTTAGCAGAAATTATTTAAATTTTTAGAAAAAGATGTCAAAACCACAAATGTCTTGACTTTAACTACAAACTTTGTAACTAATAATGTGCAGTAACATCTGACAGGAGAGAAATGATGATATTCAGTCAGTAACACTCTTCAGTGCTTCCAGCAACATGATTTTTAGAAAGTTTGGATCCTTGGTTTGGCTCTGATTGCTCGTTTGAGTTCATGGGCTTAAATAAAGACACTTAATCACAAGTGCTCAGTGGAGTTTTTCCCGGACTGTGCAGGACTTTGCCAAGACCTCAGGCAGTCACATCTCTGTATTGTAGGAAAAATATTCCCCTTAGATTACTGAATTACTCACAAAAACAACTGCCTTGAGAGAAATATGATACACATATCTTTTAGATTTTAACATAACACAGCATTTTTGCCAGGTTTTAGTCAAGCACAAGCCACTTTACTGCATGTGTTAAAGACAATCAGCAGTTTAATGACCATATATAATATATGTATATCCATGTACACGACTAAAGACCTACAGATTTCTCAGCTGAAAATTTATTCAACTGATTACAAACATTTCTCAAATATGGAAGCCTTTTAAAACATAACGGTATATTATTAATAACATGAAAACATTAAGGATTGAATAACTGTGAAATGGGATTCCAGTTTTTAAGAGATTTTTTTGAACAATTTCCTTTCCACAAAGATTTATCTTAAAGTCTTCCTATGGTGCGTACTCTGTCTATTTTAGTAGATATCTTTTTCAAAATGTATAAATCATAAGAAAATGTGACTGAGACATGAATATTAATATTTTGTGGTCTTAATGTGACTTTCTGAATCCTTATGTATCTGCGCTGGTGACAGCTGTGGCTGGAGGCATTATGTTTTTGTGTCGTTTATGTGAATGTGATATCTCCGGATCACATAACTGATTGGATTTCGTTGGTCAAAGGTCAAGGTTACTGTGACCTCAAGTCTGCACTAATCTTGCAAACACAATATTAAAGGAATACACTGAAGGAATGTCTTTAGTTTCAGAACAAACATCCACTTGGGCTCAAAGAAGAACTTACTGATTTTGCTAATCAAAGTTTAGGGTCGCTGTGACTTCATATTCATTCACTGGCCATTAGGTACCTGTACAATCTAATGTAATCCAGCACAGCAGCTCTACTATATGTTTATTATTGAGGTGTTAGTGGGTGATGAAGTCTTACTGGACTGCGCTGTATTAAAGAAGTGGTTCTACTGTTTTAGCCTCCCTATTTACATCAATGAGGGGTCCAAAACATTAGAGACGTCTCTTAATATAACCTACTTCAGTTCAATAATAGAACAATGCACTCCAGTATGAGTAGACATAAGGTAGAATTATCACCTGTCTGACAGTTCAAGTTAAACACTGAGAAATTATGACCTTGTTAAAGTAGAATTCGTAGCAGAGCTGATGTATTGGATTGCATTGGATTGTACAGGTGTACCTAATAAAGTGGGCAGTGAGTGTATGTTCCTTTCTTGTTAACACTATACCATATATCAAACATGCCTGCAGAGAACTGTTTGACTATTTTTTTGACACTAGAAATTGACATTTAAACTAATCAAAATGAAAATTGTCATTCTTGGTGCAAACACTGTTGATCAAACAGTTACTGCCTCAACCACTATTAAATTGAAGGTAAACTAATAAGGTTAACATGTCAAATCGCCACAGTTTATGTCATGATATGCATTTACATTGTACAGGACCACACTTTAATAATAACCACACTTTCCAACAAACTATATTTACTGGTTAATCACCTCTCACCAAGCTGATTATCTTATGAATAGGTGTGAGTAAAATCTTATGAATGATTATCTTATGAAGAGGTGTCAGTAAAATACATGATTATCTTATGAATAAGTGTCAGTTAAATCTCACAACAATTTCTGGTGGTCCTTTTACTGTCTTGACACATTCTACATTGCTGTTTACAGGGTGGGCAAGGCTGTCTGCCCACACCATATAAAAACAACTTACAACACCTGGAAAATAAAATACTGTTGGAAACGCTTGTCTTCCGGAGCAACATAAAATCTGCCACCTCTACTCATGACTAATTGGCTGTTAACACTGTTTTAGCAAACCTGAACTCCAGTGTTACACCAATGTGCAAATGAACCGGCATAACTGGAAGAGACGTCAACCATTGTTGGCAAAATGGAAACCAGTAGTTACCGTAGTTGAACGTGGGTGTGTGTTGTACGTGGATGACATCTGGACACGTAGCGCTTTTCAATGATTTTTCACAGATAGCTATCTGTACAACATGTACGTCCAACACGTTCAAATAGGCGTATCATGTTCCAAGTGTTGCGCAACCTATTATTATCTATTATTTCTCAGCAGATTAAGAGATTAGCTCACAGCAAAACTGTAGATTTAAATAAAAAATATGAATAAACACTCTCTTTCTGTGTTGACATGTACAGTACATGACTTTGTCCATCTGGATGCACAGATGTACAGTATATAATGTACATGGAATAGGAATAAAAGGTCTGCAGAGTGATGCTCGATGCAGTGCATCGTATTGTGTGTGCTTCAGTCTAAATACTGAACACTCAATCAGAGAATTTCACAAATCAATTTCAAAACTAATAATTAAATAAAGAAACAAGGCAAATAATGTTTTTTTTCTTATGGGTCACACTTAGGAGATTGCAAAAAACAAGAGGATCATGTGTCTATGTATTTGCAGTGACAGAACCAGTTCTAGGAAAAAAAATAAGTCCGATTTACTGAAAGTGAATTCAACACATACAGGAAGCTGGCCAACAGATACGCCTCTTTGTTTTCACCAAACCATATAACAAAGTAGTCCAACCAGTAGCTGTCCACGGTTTACATATTGTTTCACCTACTACAATATTACTGTTACTAGGCAGTTACTGTTCTCTGCATTAAATACATTGCCTAATTGTCTTACTTTACTATATAATATATCTCACATTACTCTGTTTAATGGTCCAAAATGTATAATTTAACTAAATTGATTCCTTGTTCTGAATACAACCATGAATTTCTGAAAACCTAAAAGAGATACTGTTGCACAGTTTCTTGGTTTACCCCCTATGGGTGAGTGGGAGTGTAAATGTCACTTTGAATTGATGAACTGCTTTTTGAGCCCACTTGTCAAATAAAGATTCTCAGTTTCAACCACTAGACTAAATGATCCATGCATGTGATTTGATCATGTGTTAATAGAGATGTCTTTCATTTCACGGCATCGGTAAAATGTTTTAGAAGCACTATTTTCAGTTTTCAGGACTCCTCATCTAACATGATGTTATTACTAACATTAAAGAAATTTGTGGAAATGTTACACTGAAACAAGTTTATCATATTCAAACTTTTACGTCGAAAAGCCAGTTGATTGAAGCTCGGTAAGACAAAGGTCCACTTAAACCATATAAAGTGCAGGTGACCAACTCATGTTCAAGTCATGTGGCTGGCTGTCAGACTACAACCTGAAGCCTGGCTGATTGTTAACACCCCACAGTGAGACCTGTTGCCCTAGGCTATTAGTCATCCTGACAAGCATGGTTTGTATGCCACTCTCTCTGGTCATGACACACTTGTTTCCGTCATCTCCCCACCTTCACACACTGCCCAAGCTCTGATATATTCCTAACACATAATGGCAAGAGTGACATAAGTCCACTGAACCAAAACAAGCACCTATCAATTACTGATGAAAGAGGTCTTTTACCTATTTTTACAACACATATAGAGCTTGACATGGATAGGGTGTACAGAAATTTCAGAGTTGAAGGAGAATGAGTTTCTAAGAAGTAAGACAGCTGTTCTAAAGAAGTGGCAATGTATTCCCTTAAACTATGATTGAATAAAGTCAATTTGTTGCAGAAAATATGTTGGGTAGAAAACATGATTACTAGATTCCAGACACAGTCTCTGGTGTTAAACCTGAGCACTTTGTACAGGTGTTTCTGTTATTCATATGATGAGGGTTGACAAAATAACAGAAACTCCTGTTAAAACAATAGAAGGACTAGAAGTAATAGTCACTCTTTATTTATTTCCTGAAGTAAAAAATAAATGCTGCAATACAAAAACATGCCAGTTCTTCTCTACTGTGCTTTGTCTTATCTGTGGATGCATGTGGAAATCATCTTTAACTGTGTCAGAGGAGATGCCACAATTACAATTCAATCAATCTGATTAATGCTGTCATCAATACACTTCATTGGCAGAGCCTAAGTCTTAAAAACAGCAGCATTATTTTTTGTTATTTGCGTGTCAAGTTGACCTCAGAAGCACATCTGAATTAAAATTAAAAATTCTTGACTCTGGGGTTTCACATGTTTTTATGTGCATGCTGAAGCTGAGGACATACAACAATATTAATATGTCTGTTAAGACACAAATCGATGCACACTAATTCCAACAGCTGACTTATTTTGAGGTATAATCTGTCTTTTTGTTAGGCCATTCAAGTCTTAGCAGCTGTAAGAAATATAAGTGTGATTTAATATTACACAAGGCAGAGATTCAGCACACTGGTAAAGCCATTAAGAGCTTTCTTCTCTTTCATCATTTCAAGGCTAGAAGGCCTCACATCGCCTGCTGCAAAGAAGCGATGGTGATCAGAGGATCAAATTTGGGGCCATAGATAATGTATGTGGTTAATTTACAGCTTGGAGGTTTTTTAACCTTGTCCTGTGCTAGACCTGAGGTGACTCGCAAAGCTGCATTCAAAAACTCTGAGGTGTAATCAGCAATCAGAAAAAGGAAGCTGCGTGTCAGGCTTTTATAAATGGTTTCCTCGGAGGAGTTTGATTTACTGTCCTGAGCACAGTTGAACTTACAGTGTACAGTGTGTGGAGGAGAGGTACAGGGGATGCTTGAACTGGGTGAACACAGAAATACAAATTAAATGTCAAAAAACAATAACTGAGCTCAAATATTTGAATGTCTGAGGAACTAATGCTGGTTTAGTATCTATGAACCATCCAACATGCTGGAGGTCTCATCCTTAAACCTAACTACCCCTATTACTATACACTGGGAATATGGCAACATGACTTCTGTGTTAAAACATATAAAAACTGTTTTAATTACGCTGATTATTGACAGTTACTGTATTTCTTTTCGCAATATGAAGCTTTCATTTGAAATTTTTGTCCCACATTTTTGCATTAAATATTATCTAACCAAAGGCAAGTCCACCAATGTGAGATATACTTTAATACTGGTTTGAGAAGAGGATATAACATTTCTATTTTATTATTATTTATTGCTGTTTAGAGAAAATAAAACTAGAAAGACATGATGACAAACAGTTTGTGTTTGTGGAGTTCCAGAGTTTAGGGAATTTGACTCATTATTTTCAGAAGTTCGGTTCAAGTTCAGTTTGTGTTCTCACATATATTAATGATATAATTTAGTTTGTGCATTTGTAACCACTGTTTGGTTTAGTTGATTTTTTTTCTCTTTGCTTGTACAACATAACTTTGAAGGTGTCCTCATATGGACATATTATATGGAATTCTGTTGTTCTCCTGAGCTTGGATTGACCCCAGGCAAAACGTTAGACATGCCATATGGTAGAGGCTTATATATGGCAGTTTCTAAGCTCATGAATTATTATATTTTTAACACATTCAGCTATGATTTTCTTTTTTTTCATAAGGAAACTGTTACCAGACAGGGGACAAATCCTGTCCTGTTGGACTTTGCTACTAAACAGCAATAAACAATTTTTTGTAAATCCTAAAACACATTTGCAGAAAACTTATTGGTCTGCAGATGTCATGATGTATGCATTTATCCCTATGTCCCCCCCTGAGGGACTTTCACCAAAGTGGGAATGGGGCACATTACTCATATTTATGGAAATTATCTGTGAGAGCTTCTCCCATGTTGCTCAGGCCTCTCAGCGGGTGCCATGCAAACGCAGACGATGATCTCTCCAGCAGCTGCCTAACTAGGACGGACCTGGGATTCCTATCAAAAGGCCACTGAAGGGTTTCCAAAACAAAATACAGCAAACATAGTTCTATTGCTCCTTTTGGGATTGGTGTTGATGAAAAGTAGTTAAATTGAGGGATATGTTGATGAGCTTTCCCCTGCAGTAGCTAAGCTATAGTACTTAGAGGTTGAGAGAAGGACATGGGCTGTGCATTCAACTTATTATAGTCCACTTACTTAAAATAGTAAGTTATTGCTATTTAAATAAATGTAGGCCATCTGCACTGCCTAGCAATGAATTGGGAGCAATTATGACTAAAATAATAATGAAAATTAAAAAAAACAAAAAAATAAAATGTTTTATTTTTTTTCTTCCATTTGAACATTACTCATCACTAACATTTGTCACAGCATCTTTATGAAATTTCAAACAATGTTTTTTATCAACAGAGAAATCACCATTTTCAGTAATTGCTAAGTCACTTGTCAGGATGTGACTGAGGCCCGCACTACAGGACGCTATTGTAGCTTGTTGTATTAGGTTGCCTTTGCCAAGCAGCTGATTACACAACACAAAGGTGACTGATGTGGTTATGTTTTTAATCTTAGAATTGCGATTGATGCTGGGCTTCTCTTCACTGCTGTGGTATAAGCAGAAAAAACATTTAGACAGCCCTGGGTATTTTGTTTTGTTTTTCAAAGTCCACATTTTTGATGATAATTGTGCTATCCCAAATCCACCAAAACAAAACAGATCAATTTTATTACCACAGGCTTACCAGAGAGGCTCTAAGATACACTTGGCATAATTTGGACTTTGTGTACTGTCGGAAATGAATGCTTTGGTTTATAGCAACTCTAGAAAATGACATAATAAACCCACAATAACCCTAAGACCACCGTAAGTTTTAAGACAGTCTTAAATACACACGTACAACATGATTGCAGACAGGTTTTATTCATTTTACCCAATTGGATGCCAAAAAAGTTAACCTTTTAGCTGTCAGTACATAAGCTGCATAACTATGCCATATAACTAGTTACCTGTGGACATTTTTTTTTTAAAAAGAGATGATTTTTGTGTGTGTAAATCGAGTTAATGAAATGAGGAAGGCCCAGACAGGCACTATATGACCAGCACATGTCACCCTTACTCTGGAAAAGTCATACTGAGACATAACCAAATGACAAGAGCCAAAAAGAATATTTACACAAAGGCAGTGAATCACTGTTTTGTGTGGATTTGCATGAGGCAGGCCACTCTTCTTGTGCTTAAATCAAAAGCACACATAATGAAGTGCATATCCAACTCATGACATTTTAACTATCAACACTAAATGAGCCACCTCAAAGCATCTCACCAGTTTTGATATATTTATTTGTTCTCTGCTACCACAAAGTCACAAAAGCAGATTATGTGTCATGCTATTACGAGTTTTGAGATTTGAATGTATTGACCAAAGCATTTTAGGACTGTGATGGCCACTTACAATACTTGTTTCTGATGGCCTCTTGAGATTTTCAGCCATCTCACCTTTTTCAGTTTTGGCACAGAAAGCAGGCGCTGATGGAAATGCAGGGTGGGTACTAATGACCGTCATGCCATAGCGCTCTGGCCTCTCTCCTGTACCAGCAGGCAGACAGGAAAGGTAAAAACTGGGCCCTCACTAATACAGACAAAAGTTGTTTCAGTCAGTGTAACCTGAGTGTCGGGGGAAAACGCTCTATGAATGGCATTTCATCGCCGTATGTGTCTATTAATCACAACTATAGCAAAACTCACTCGGGTGTTGTACTATTTCTCTATTTTCATCTACAAATATATAAAAATCTATTGGAAAATTCAGCTTAATAAGGATTTAAAAGAAACTGAGCAATAATTTAAGGGAAACTATCAAGCAAGGGAAGGAGATCCAGCTCCCCTTGGCATTTTAGACTCTTCCAAAAATTTCATGATGATCTTGGCAGGTTGCTTAGTTTGCTATTTTCTTTTTTTCTTTAGTTACACGCACCTTCCCACTGATCAGATTCTGGCAACCACAAACTCTTCCCTGTGGACATCCTCAGGCTGTATTCCAGCCAATGTCCACTTAGGCTCAGCAGAATCAAGCCATAAGCTGTCCAGGGACCACACCTTGCTGACCAGTAAAGTATACAACACATGTATTGTTTCTTCTGAAAATTAAATAGTAGAGCAAAGGTATTAAGGTATTAAATGCATCCTACAAACAACAACCATATACATGTATACAGTGATGTAAAAATAAACATTTTAAATCCCTTGTTATATTTGGATACCTATTTATGTAAGATTCCCAAATTTAGATAGATAGATAGATAGATAGATAGATAGATAGATAGATAGATAGATAGATAGATAGATAGATAGATAGATAGATAGATAGATAGATAGATGTGCTAAAGACTGCATTTAATAGAAAAAAGAATTAATAGAGTAAAGATTACATCACATCTCTTCTCTTACAGAGAAGAGGTAGAGGAGGTAGTACAGTTTATGACTGTTACAGTATCAACAGTAATGTTTAAGTTGTCTGTCTGATCCCTATGGAGTTGCTCCCCCTTGTGGATGTGTTATGTTTTTCACCCCTGGGACACTCCTGTTGAACTTAATCAATCTCAGTCTTTTCACAGTTCAGCTACTAAGTTTAAACACAAATAAGATTCTCAATAACCTCTGAGTGTTGCAAGGTAGTCTCGTAAGAGAGGAGTGTAGTCTGTTCTTCCTATGTCTTTTTCAGTCATCAAATACTTTGGTTGTTATGATTGTTGGCATTGTTTAAATTTGTCTATATTGTTTATAATGTGTATACTACTATGTGAGATAAATGACTGAAATAAACTAAACTTTAAGATTGAAAACTTTTTTTTAAAAAAGCT
Source organism: Helostoma temminkii (assembly GCA_900302695.1). Taxonomy (NCBI): domain Eukaryota; kingdom Metazoa; phylum Chordata; class Actinopteri; order Anabantiformes; family Helostomatidae; genus Helostoma; species Helostoma temminkii. The sequence goes on from OMLM01007485.1 coordinate 11,219, forward strand.
TGTCAGGCTTCACATTTCTCTTGTGATTCTTTGAAATGTGTAAGCTTTTGTTTATATGTGTTATCATGCAAGCAGGAGTAATAAAAACATTACCTTGGTATTACACCGTCTGAGGCCTATTAAGTTAATTTCAATTTAATTGTTGCACCAGGGGAATCATTAATTAGTCAATCAATCGCCTGTTGCTGTGACAGGGCGCCTGGGGTGTAGGGTGCAATGGAAACCACAGCTGGCCATATGTAAATGGGAATTAATTAGCAAGCTTACGTTTCAGCGCCCGTATTTGGACTGAAAACATTCTCAGGAGCCCAAGCCAGAGCAGGAGAGTCTCCACCAGCCTGCTGTGGTCACATCCCATCTCTGTCGGACAGAATAATTTCACCTCATTACCTCTGCCATGTATAAATAGAACTCTTTCCACCCACCAGCTCTTTAATGACATGTGCTCTTTAAACACCTACAATTAACCCCTTGTGACTAGGTCCTTGTGTCTATCCTCATGTAGCTTGGTAGTCTCCAAGCTGAACATAGCCCCAGTGGTTTACACACCACTCTTGTTGAACCCATACACCCCATTCAGACTGAATCCAGTCCACTGCACCTCCACCTCACCTCATGTTCATTAAACAGCCATATATCTTGTGTTGTGTTTTCCCTCCAGCAGGATTTATTGGGTGACTGATCGAGTTTACAATGTGTCTTGAGAAGCACAAAAAACGTCATGACAATCCGTACACGCATCATACTTACCGTTTTCTCCCCAAAACATGCCACACGTATGGTGACCCACCCTGACACCCAACTCAAAGCCCAGAAAAAATGTGATGCTACATGTCAAGTGCATGATTTTTGTGTGAGCTGCTGTAGCATGTCATAAAGCAGTTCTGTCTGAGAAGAGGGGAAAAAAGAACCTCAAAGTTTGTGATACAGCTCCCTGGAGTCCTCTTAGTAGATGTTATTTGTGGCAGGTATCCAGCTGATGGACTGTAACATGCTTGACATTATGACTCTTTAGATATAAAGATATAGTTTTTCCAAACCCACAGACTCCCCACATCTCAATCGCCCCATCACGAAGATTTGCATGGTACACATGAGGTAAGTGCTGTCATACACAATGACTCCATTGGAGTGTGGATTATGGTTTCTTTCCCCTCAAAGGCCTTTTACGAGTGAAGCAAAGTGAGTGACATCTAGAGTGTCCATCACCTCAGATCTTTGTAAATGAATTGCCCATTTTAACTTATATAGTTCGCTAGTCTGAGACTTATTCCAATATCCTCTGTTCGGACAAAGTAACACACAAAATGAATAACACATATGTGAATGTATATCCTTAACACCCAAGCCTATCCACACTGCATTATGGCTGAGATATAGCTCCTTCAACAGACCAAGGACCCACATACTTCCTCCCTATGGCAAATAATTCAGTCAAGCACTACCTCAGAAAAGGTGAAGCTCACAATGGATTTTTCAGACATTCAGCACGAAACCACAGCTTTCCTCACCTAGAGCACCACCTATAATCACTGTGTCAGAGTGCGACTCTGCAGCGACCTCAGACAAGTTGTTCTTGGACAGGTACCACACCGGTGGCGGGAGTCACTGTTGCTAAAAATCACAGCATAAATGACTAAACTCCAGACTAATACAAGTTATAATAAGTGCTTCGGTTATTGATATATGCTGTATATTTCATGTATTGCCTCTTCAAATTAGAGCAAATAACTAGTTAACTAGAAAACTGCAGTGTCCTCATTTGAGTGATGATGATCTGGCATAACGGACTGCTTTGTTTTATAAATAGAATATGAATTACAGCCCCATGCAGCAATAACCTGTAGGTATCTGAGATTGTTGGTTTCTAGTTGCTTAAATGTACCCAAAGGATTTTGTAAAGTCACTTAATAACTAATCACTTCACATTAAATTATTTCCTTTTTTATATGTATTTCACCAACCAGCCTTTTATTACATCAAACTATTTTGCTAACCTTGATTCCTAGTCAGTGTTTGCTGATAATGACATTACCACAGTGATTGTGGTATGCTTCGCGACTGTGGTTGTTTGTTTGAACTCATGCTTTAGGGCAAGCACGATGGAGACGGGAGTAAGACGAGGAAATATTTTATACTGTTGTCAGATTTGCTATAAATGACGATCATTGCTATACAGTATGAAATTTTTATGGTAGTTGACTTTGCCAAAGTCTCAGACGTCAAGTGCTTTTATATTGTTTTAGGTTTAATATTATTTTAAAATGAAGAATTTGTTCATTATTATATATATAATTGTCAATTATTATGCAGCATACCACTGAAAATGACTACATTTGTAAAAGTTTTGAAGCCAAACCATGAATTCCTATTTGAATAAACATCTAACGTGTCTGGACAGTGCTTGTATCTAGAATTGTGAGTTAATGTTGTTTTTGTCAGCACATGTTTCTGCTTCTAATCCACCAGTTTCTATGGAAGACTCTGATCATGTTTCATCACATATGAGAGACAAGCAGTCAAATGATATCTAGTTAAGGAACTCCTTGAGAAAAAAGGCCATATTCACTCAGAGCGACATGTGATGCATCCAAGGAAATCACTTTGGCCCATGTTAATTGAAGTCTAACTAGTCTCTGGACTTGTGGATAGTTAGCATTAATTTGGCCACAGAATTCTGAACAATGTCAGCTCACTGCAACCGAATCACAGGTAAGAACAACAAAGCAGGGCTCACACATAGCGGTCCACATTAGAATATATATTTTTTATAGGTATGATTTGTTGAATGTCAAAACTAATTCAATGTGTTTAGTATCACTTGGATCGGTATTTTGTGCTGATAAACCACTTTTCTATTTAAACTGGGAAAGGGTTAGAAAAGCACTTCTGTAGGGCCTATTGTATGTGAAACTCGATGTGGCCACCAAAGGTTTTATGTTATGTCTTAAAGGTATTAGATTTTATTTATTGGATTAGTGTAATATCATGCACTGTACATATGGTTATTCATAAAATTAAATTCTTGAAGAGCAGCATTCAGACACATTTTTGTGAAGTGTCAGCTACATACATGAATATGAATTCTGAATAGAGGTAGTAAGTTGGCTACAGTTTAGTAAAACAAAATAAAAACCACATTCTTTAGTGTTTTCACAGTCTTACACTCTGCTGGTCATACACTGCCTCTCAGTTCTCGTGTCAGACGCTGGTGGAACTATGAAGATATTAGCTTTATGTCTCCACTCAAAATGATGTGGTTGATTTAAAACATTTAAAGGAAGCACGTAACCAAAGCAGCATTCAGCCTTGCCTTGAATAAATAAAAGGATATGGTTTCTGCAGTAGTGACAGTCCCACATTATATATGTGGCAAATGTGTCATCATGCCTCCGCTTGTACTCCAGAATGATAGTTTACCTCAACTGATGGAAATTAATCGTGATGTGTCACTGTATCCAAGGACCTTTTAGTTTATATATTTTGACTTCTGATTGTGGCCTGTACAGTCACAACTTCTTTTCATTCTCTCCCAGCCGTAGCACGCGTTCATGTTGACATTGTGGTTTTACTGAATTTGACTCTGGCTCCAGGTGACTGAGTTTCCATAGCAACTTTTAGCCTTATCTGCTACTGGCAGAGTTAAACAATAAGGTCTTTCACTTTTTTAACTCTCTCTTTTTTCTTGTCCCCAACTTTAAGTGAAAACGTTTTTTAAATAATTTCAGTTGTGCTTACAAATGATATGAATTTTTTATAATAATAGTAATAATCATAATAATGGAATTTGTGATATCCCACACTTTACATACTTGAATTAACTATTACGGTTAATTTGTTTATGCATTTGTAGCATACAATGACAATATTTATTTTATATATGAATATGAAAGGTTTTTCTCCTTAAGGTATTATTTATTGAGAGTTAGAGACTGAAACTCTGCAATGTAAACTGTGTTTATGGCATTTTCTTAGTTGTTGGACCTTATACAAACATAGATGCTCAGAAAAAGAACAAAGGCCAGTATGCACCACATAAAATTCAGATTTGTACTAAAATACTATATGTAATTATAATAAAGCTGGTTGAGCGCAGTAAGGCTGAGAAATATTTAGTCAAGAGTGCAGAAACTCTTAACACAGTAACAACATTTAATTCTTTACATGGAATCTGAAAAAAACTTTAGAATTTGTTATACTTTTTCCTCTCCATCCAGTTGACCCTCTTTTTTGAGCTGGGTTCAGAAGAGGACATTTCCTGAGATGCTGTAATGACTCAGTGATATAATGTATAGCTTCTCTGATGGATGACGCTGTGGCTTTTCATCAGCAAGCTCAGCCAACTCCTAAAACTCATTGGGGAGGCGAAGTGAAGTGTTTTTCTAGGTTTAACTCATAGATCAGTACTTTTTTTCAGTGCAAAACGTCATTATTAACCAAACAGGAAAAAAATAATCCAGCCCATCCTGTTAAGTCATAAAACCATTCTCCAAAGCACAATTTGTAATACAGCACTTAATACTGTAAACTGCATTTACCACTCTGACCTCAAATTAAATAGAATAAACAAATCCAAAAGCTCAGTAGTAAGCATTTCAGCATAAAAGATTCGTACAGATAAATTACAGGTAAGAAACATGTATTTGGTGTGTTCATGTGGTGTTCATGCTAAAGAAAAACAGATGTATGAAGAACCTTCTCACTGACACTGCTCTCTTGCCAAAGCAAATGAAAGCAGTCAAAATGTATTTTTACTTTTAATATAATTTAGAAATTGAATATATTTATGTACATTGATGCTTTGCAGATATACATTTTAGTTAGTTTTATAGTGAGATTCTAAGATGTAACACATTTAACAGTGCGATGGCCTCACTGGGAGCTCTAGCATGCACTACGCTGACAACTACAGACATTCACTACTCTCCTGCTACCACTGCCAACAGGACCATGATGTATAAACAAATTAGGACTATGATTAATGAACACTTCTAACAGCTCCCAGACTCACCACAGTGAAGGGACTCCCAGTAAAGACAGCATCCTGACATCAGTGCTGATGTTAACCCCTTCATCATCAACACTGATGTTCCCTTGACTCTCCTCAGCCTGGTGCAGACAACCATCCAGCTCATTCTCCCTGTCAGCATTTTATTATTTGTATTTTTTTTATGCCAGGTTGCATGCCTTCTTTTAAAATCTCTGCATTTTACTGAATTTTAAAAGGAAGAAAAAAGTTGACATGGTTCTGTTTTGATACACCTAAGTGGTGATTTTTTACATCCTCTTAAAAGGATGTTATTAATATGACCTATACCCCAAAGATTATTTTTCATGTTGTTGTTAACTGATACTTACCTCAACATGGAAGCATGCTAACACATAAATAATCAGTATCCACACATAAATATCTTTGAGCAGAGCGCACATGTACCAACGTACATCATTTATTTGACTAATATGCCTGCTGATGATGATCCTTCAACACTTTTACTAAATGCAATCAAACTGAGTGTGTGTCAATATCAGCTAAAAGGCATCTTTGTTTGCACTATACCTGCCTCATAGTCCTCTCCACTCAAAATGTACCATGTAAGCAAGTAGTGTAGGAGAGAACTGGCGAGCAGGGATGGTGTGTTCTTTGCTGACAGCCATGTTGGAGTTGATAGACATGACATGTCAGCACTCAGTGTGCCCTCAGAGAGCAGTGCTGGTGGCCTTTACAACAGTGTCTTTCTGCAAATCATTCACTGGACAAATATACAAGACTGGCCATTGCCTGGCAAGCAGGTTATCCATCAGTAGTCTAAGTCCCCCTGTGCCAGTCTGGGTAACTGCTGAGCTTAAAAGGTTAATTTGATATCAAATAGACTTTTTTACTTCAATCTCAATTTTGTAGTATTTGGTTTTGTCATCACTGAGGAATGGGAGAGACAGGCTGAATCCATGGTTCTTGGTCGGGTGTTCACTACTGTCACACACCTGCTAAACACAGAAAGTGAATGCAAATTGTTTTACTGCTATCATCTATCATGCACCCCCAAATACATAGTCAAAAGATTTAATAGAACACCAAAACTCTAACTGACATACTAGACTGAGTGAAGAGCAATAAAAAAAATTTTAACAAGGGTGGGGAAGCCAAAATTATAAAACAGTGTGAAGCTTCAGGGGGTAAAGTATATTGCTTACAATACAAAGTTATTACACTCATTCATTACTGAGGTTATTAATGGAAATCTTTTTCCTCCTCAAGGCAAACTGTAAAATAATATAAACATTAACCCATAATCCAGATACTTTATTAGTAGAAAACACTATTTGCTCTGCCTGCAGGTCTTTTCCAAACGTGTATTATGCTGTAATCTCCCCATTTTACAGTAATAGGTTTTAAATGCAATAAAGAAACACCGAGGGCACGTTTTGGTGCATGGGAAAAGCCATAAATCACAGCATGTCTGGAGAGTGACAAATTACTGATGTCATCAACGTGGCATGCCAAAGTCAGAAGTGTTGGCTGGTGCACATTGACTTATAGACTAACACCCCCAACATCATGCTGGTAAAACTGAACTGTTTTACAACAGAACAGTAGAGCAATCAGTAAAGAGCAATCATTGAAAGCATGGCAGCCACTTTAAGCTTAAACAACAGGTCCAACAGTTAGAATCTAAAAGCGTACGTATTTGCAAGATGCTATGACTCTTAATGTACAACAATGGTGGTCATAGCTTTGTCAATAACAAGAGGGGTAAACACAAACACAATTTACAACAAAAGAACAAGTTACTTCTGGTACTTCTTGGCTTCTGTGCTCCTTTCGACAAAAATATAAAAAAAAACATTTATTCTAAATCATTACCCTAGAGCAAATGCAAACATATGCAGTAATTAATATAGAGAGTGCCCTCTGACATCCTGTTATTTATAGTCAGTAAAAACTATGTATTAAGTAAAAATGTCTCTGATTTCTTCAGCAGGCAAGGAAATATTAAAATGAGCAACTCCACCCTGGTAGATGGTTACAAATGATGAAGAACCACTGGAAAGATTTCCAGTCAGCACCCTACCTGTATGAACCACTACTGTACAGACCAGAAATTACACAAAAATAAACATTTCTAAGTCATGTTTACTTTACAGCACACCTCATTTACAATGAAAAAAATATTACTGAATAAAGTAAAGACACTGTGAGAACTGGAAGTAGCCAGAGAAAGAGTGGTGTCCATAAAAACAAGAGACACAGATTCTAGGAGAGACGATGAACACCATGCATACATACATTAATTCAAACTTTAAGATTTAGATGAGAAAGTGCGTTGATCGTATCACCAACACGCATCACTCATTTAGGTGTGAGATCTGATGTATGCTCACTCACGATGATTCTATGCCCCAACATTCAGATATGTTTATTTGGACACATGCCAGAAATCCCCAAGCTTTCAGGGAGGCAGGGGTTGGCTTAGTTATGGTGCCTGCTCCAATGATAATTTGTGGTTTGGTGCATGTACGACAACCTACAAAGAGGCCTTAGACTGCCACTGGCTAACTGCAGCCATGGTCACGTCCACCACAACTAAGCCAAGGACCCTTATTCTGTGCAAGGCAATATTTATATAAAGTTTTTTTTCCCCCCTAAATTTACCTTGGGGTGTGTTGTTAAACAGTTTTAATTTTAAAAACTGTATGTACTGTAAATACTTCAAAAGAGAGGAAGAATATAGAGTTATGAAAGGAAGAAACTAAATTAAATGCACACCACAGTGACATAACTCAGTTTGCTGAAATATATGAATTAGGCACATACAAAAAAGAAAGAGCATGCATGAAACAGAATTTGAAAATCTGTGCATAAAGAGAAAAGTATTTTATAATTTTTTAGCAAATTGTTCTTTGATAGTGCCTATTTAGTGGATGAAGCATTGTGAATGAAATCATACTAACCTAAGCCCCCTTTAGGCTTTGTGCCTCTTAACCTCTGAAAACTACCCTCCACCCCCAGCTGATGCACTCTGGACAAAGTCAATTTCCTAAAAACCCTCCCTCATCCACTCACAATGTTTATAAACCTTCCTCAGTAGAAAAGGACCACTAATTTAGAGCTATGCTTGTGACACCTGGTGAACTTCATGCCCTAGGACCTCAATCGGAACTGCTATGGGTCAGAGGTTACTGTCTGGCCCCTAGCTTATCAAAGCTATGTTTATTTAAAGTCTATGTGCCACAGCGGACAACAACAAACACAAGGACCATATGCAATGGAGCAAATTGGAGGCAAATCCTGCTTAAGAATACAGATTAGGCTTGTGTGTTTCACAGTGTATCACTTTTGAAATGTCACTATTGTCATTCTCAATCCTGCTGACGATGGTTTGCTTTGCTCTGGAATACTGCAAGGTGAATACACCTCAGAACCTTGTGACACTCACTGAGAACCTGCAGAGGAACGCAATAAGGGTGCGTGTTTACAGGCCTGTCTTGGATAAACAGTCTGTCTTGATTGGCACTTGCCTCTGAAGCATCTGAACCAGATCAGGTTCTAATGGTTGATCTGGCCAAGCATTTCTGATCTTTGCTAATACATATGTGGTTAAAACTAACTGTCAAGTTGAGACATTTTTCTTTTGCACATTTTGACAGGTAAATATAAATCCTTTGCACTTAGCACCTTTAATCCCACTGAAAAAAGATTATGGAAGCACTTGTAATACTAACATTAGCCCAGTCATAAATACATCAGAAAAACAGCTTGAGGCTCCATGGAGCCTGCAGGCCCTGCCCTATAGGCATTCCTCAGTAATTTATTGAACCAGTTATGCACATAAAACAAAAGAAAATAGGCTTAAGGTCACACTGGCACACATATAACACATATATAAAATGAAATGCCAGCCATTTCGCAGCCATTTCATAGAGCTGGGTTGATTAAAAAATAAGTGCATCTTTTCGATCAAACACACAAGATGACTGTTTCAAATTGTATGTGCATGTTTAGGCAAGATGCTATGACTTTTAATGTACAACAACGGCAGCCACAGCTTTGTCAGTATATTATAATGGGAGGTGATCACAATGACCAGTTACAATACAAGAATAAAAGATAATAATAAAAGTATTTGTGAGAACAGGTGACTTGTGGTACTTCTTGGCTTCTGTGCTGCTTTTGATAAATAAAGAAAACATCAAAATCACTACTCATTCAAAATCAAATCGAACATATGCAGTAATTAATACAGAAAATGCCCTCTGACGTCCTGAGCTATGTATCGATAAAAAGGTATCAATGAACATGCCACATTAGACATTGCAAAATATAGTATAACAATATTTTTCAAGCATAACTGCTTTGGTTGAAAAGCATGTGAAAATAAAACAAGCAAGCAGTGGAACAAAATGTATTAAATATAATTTTTGATTTTTTTGTCATAATTTTTGTCAAGTTCATTGACATCACAGGAAGGTCAGAGATAAAACTTTCACTCACGCCACACGCCAGTATAACAGAGCATTCTTAGAAAAAGTGAGGAGCTCATGCTTGACCTAGCTTTGTTTTCCCACCAGTCTGCACTGTACGTAGGCACACATGGTGTCAGGGATGGCTCCTCTGGTTTATTTACTCTCATTGCTGGATCTCTGGGAGCTGTGTGTGGCCTCCCTGCCCCTTTGTTGTAAAGGTCCTACCAGAGGAAACATAACATTTTACAGTACTCTCTGTTGGTGACAGATCCAGCACATGTGGTTGATGGAGCTCAGACACAATGAGACAGATGGACTGAGAAAGGTAACCATAGGTCAGGACTGTACTGTGTGTTGGGGATGGCTTAATAATTGTTTACTCATGACATGGCTTCACGGTACCTAAAAATAAATGTCAAAATATTTTATTATTATCTTTAAAAGTATCCTTAAATTTGTCATAGACACTACTGTACGGCACACAAAAGTACATTGTTTAATGTAAAGCGTCTTCCATGACCAGAAGTCCTCTTAATAGTGAACAGATCCATGAGAGAAGGAAGAAAGTCGCTCTGTGCTGAACTTTGCTCTTTTTCAGCCTGCAGTATCAGATCTACCATGCTTGGATTTATTTTAAATGATCTCTGCTTCCCAGCCTGCTGTGATTGTTTGGCAACGGAGGCAGGTTTTTATTATGCAGTGGTAGGACCCAACTTCGTCTCATTATGAGAGGGGGGGAGAGGGTGGAGAGGGAAGGGGGTGAAAGGGGTGAAAGGGAGAGGGCAGGGAATTCGGATAAGTTCCCCTTTGTGTACACACAAGGAGGTAAAAGGCAGACTGTATGTGGTGGCTAGGGGATCACTTGAGTGGCTCCACAGGTCCTGTCGCGTGGCCCTGAGGCTTTCCTTTGGTTAGCACGCTCAGCCCACCGTTTTCATAGCTTCAGATTCATGCCATACTGTATGGTCACCCACTGCTCTGCCTGTCATTGACTCACATGCAACTGCAATGGAGAATAGTTGTATAAGAAGTATACCATGTATTGTAAAATAATAGTAGTACTTATGAAAGTATTGTACTACAGTTACTGAGGTCAATCAGGTTATGGAAAAAGTAATACCCAGATCATGGTCTATGAATATTTAGGTGTTTAACATGCACATGTTTAGAAGAAAAAAACTACAAGAATAGTGAATCAGTATGCTTTTAAATCAGTATGTAATGGATCAGTCACCTCAGCCACCTTCTCTCTCTATACTAAGAAGAACATCAATGTTTTAAAGGACTGTGTTTTATGCTCCCTACTAACTGTCTGTGACATTCACCTCTTCCTACTAAAGAGGGCATATGTGGGCACATGTGGTTTAAATTATGTCACATGGTGCAAAAGCACTGTGGCACAGAGAATCAATGAGGTATGAAGCTTTGTCATATCTAGCTACGGATCCCATCGTTCAAGCAACACAACAGGCCTATTTGCTGCTTTTTTGTGCCTTTCACAAAACATACCATTTCTCGTGTAAATGCTTAGTGCGATATATGTACAGCACATAATGATTGCAAATGTACAGCACATAACGATTGCTAATTATTTATGAGGGGTAACTGTTGTCCTTCACTTCGTCATCTCCAGATGTCTTTTAGCAGTATGTACTGCACCAACTGATTAACCCCACAGTAGAGGTCCCAAGCAATGGAAGACAACATGCCTCACCTTTGTCTATGAGCTTTAGAATATTACGCCCAGCATGATAGTGGTCTTCCATGCAGGTCTGCCACCCTCACCCTGCCTTTCAGCACCTTCTGGCCCACAGAAAGGGCCTCTTTGTTCAGCCGTGTGGTTGTGACGTCCACTCAAGACCATGCTTCCATTAGCAACAGCCTGCCAAATAACTAGGGATTGTGATGGTGCCTAATACTCTCTGCATATGTAGTATTTACTTAGGAGGAATAGAAAATTGTCCCTCCCATAGCGTCTAGACACAAGACTACTTTTATAACTCAGGTTAGACCCACTCAGAAACTTATACCAGACTGATTGATTTTGTCAGCACCATATCCTAAAGATATGCATTTTGTCCAACAAAAAGTGCAATTGCCTGGAGATATTAAGAAACATATTGTTATGTATGATATAATTATGTTCACAAAGTTAAAATAAATCTTGTCCCAAAATGACAAGCGGTATCAATTTGATTTACAGTCCTTTAAAGTCCTTAACTTCAGTCCTCAAAAAGACCTGAAGAGGTTATTCCCTGGATTTGATTTTACCTGTGATATTTTTCACTATGTAGACCTGATATTCCATGATCATGTTAAAAAATAAAGTATACAAGGCTTTCGTTTATTTTACTTGGATGCGGTGACAGATTCTCTTATCATGGCTTTCCTTTTACTTACATGGTACCAGTATAGACTCCTGCAGTATGTGAATTGAATCCAGGTTCTTGATTCAAACATGTCTCAGAGACACGCTGACCTGCTGAGCCAAGTCTACCAGTATGTGGAAATAAAACAATATTCAAACATCACTTTTAAAATAAACATTTGTACGTGGTCTTCATAGCTGGCACATGCTCCCACTTTCTCTATTTGAGGAAATCTAATACATATGTCACTTCATACAGTATGTTCATTATAATGATGGCCATGCAACCCCAAATCACCATGGCATAAGGCCTATGAACTCACTGGTTTCTATTTAGAATAGAAAACATCTACATATAGGTGCCACGCATATACTGCTATGCAAAACAGCATTGGATTGAAAATTCATTAATAGAAAAAAGATGTGCTACTTGTTAGTGGCAAAGATTTTTGCACATACTGTAGGCATAGTCTCTTTTAATTATCTCCCCGAAAGGAAGCACTGCAGTTACCTAAACTGGTAACAAACACATATTGCCACCCACTTACGTGGGCATATTCTGTGAATATCTGCTCTGTTAATATATCCAGTACAAATTTAGGCATAGTTCTTTTGAAAAGTAGATGGTGGTTAAACATGAACTGCCTCATTCAAATCCAGACATTCACCACAGAGAATATTTGGATTCGTTTTCAAGACTTTCAAATAGTTAAAGAAAAGGAGTGTGTTTGTTTATTGGTGGTAACTGGCTTAGTAACCAAGTATCAGATGTTGAAATTGAACCTTGTTTCGCATGTTTTTTTAAAAGTCTGACCAGTGCGGTGCGTCCAACATACTTGGTTATAAATCTTTCAGGTAGAGACGTGCCATGCATGTATTAATTTCTCAGGCTCACCACACACCTTTCCACCTACATCAAAAAACAAAAAAACAAGGAGTGTGGTCAGGTTTTCCAGTCTGGTCTAGTTAAAGCGTAGGGATACTGTATAGCATTGAAATTCTGGTGAAAAATAATAACTGAAATTGATGAATTATTAATTGTATACTCAAGCTGACATTTCCTTTCCAAAATGATGCTTCCACTTTATTTTCACTCCCCTTACCCCACTTTTTCTTTTTTTTAACCCTATGTTTTTCAGTGTATATAATGTATATACTCACTAGTTACATGTCTGCTGCATTAAGAAACTGGATTTGTCACTCATTTGCTTCAAGATTAATTCATCATAAATTATGTAAATTTTTACTCTTCACAACATTTTTAGCCTGACACACTCTTGTGAACAGATGTCTCAGTCATTCCTTTCAGTGGGAGTTTTAGAGAAATTTTGTATAAATCTTTGCTCCAGAAGACTGTTTTAGAAGAAAAACTTTTTAAATTAATAATTATAGGAAAGGTAAAAGAGTTAGCTTGTCTTTTTAAAAAATATTCAGAAGATATATAAGTCACTGAATCTTGATTATGTGAAAACTTTTGAAAGCTGGCTCATATTGGGAGTGGCAAGCTTGTGTTTCCTTTTTAACACCCTTGGAAACAGGGTCGAGTCATCTTTAAGCTCCGCTGGGGAATGAACAGTATCCCATACTAATCATGAATGAGGTTCCTAGCAGGACAGTGGCATGCAGGACAGATCCACACAGCACCACACATCTGAAGGGCCACTCATCTGGGAGGGCCCGGAACATTTGGGTATTCATCAATCACACCTAGGCTGGTTTCTTGACCTAGTTTAGACAGGCCTGACCAAGGGTTTAACTGAGAATTGTGAGGAGGAAGAGGAGCCCTTTGCAGTGAGGTTGGTGAATTAAATGGGTGAGGTGTTTTCCTTCTTTCAGACTGTAGACAGTTTTCATAGGGACTATTTCTTCAAAAGAAAGTATATGTATATCAAAAAAAAGAACACAGCACACATTGTCACATGTGAATGTTGCTTATCTAGAGTAACAAAAATTTGTAAACAGATGTTTCTTTTGAATTTTCTAGACCTCACTATTTAATGTCTTACTACAAACAAAAATCACATTCTCATCTGTATTTGTGATTTGCTTTTGGTGACATTTCTAAAACATAACTTTCAGATAGAATCTAACACATACCACTTTTTTAACATCAAGACAAGTATCAGTTCTACTGCCTTCCAATAGCCCCATATAAAGTACAATGACATTTTTACATACTATAGTTGCTGATCAGCACAAGTCTTGTAACTAGTATTTAAGAGAAAAGTGTGGGCGTTAACACTAGCATATGTAGGGACAGGATTAAAACTGTTGTGTAGCTGAGTAAATATTTAAATGTGGAGTATATTCTAAATTGTTGTTTTGCACTTATATTATGTATTATATATTGTGTAAATCCAAGATCCAATTCAAAAATAAACACCTGTTTGTTTTGAATTATACTGAAGTTAACAGCAATTGTTACCCAAACACTAGTTCTCATAATTTAGAAAGACAAATGTGGATTTTATACTTGACACATTACACCTTTACAAACTGACTTGTCTGTGCTATAATTAGTCTTTGGGGACTCCTAGTACCTTTTCATAGAGTCATATTATACCTGCAGTTGCCAGACATTTTCAAAGCTAGAGCAATCAATGCAGAGTTAATGAACCCAGTCCTGGGGCTCCTGTAAACCACTGGAGGCACACACTGAGAGGCCCCTATACTAGAGAGATCTATTTAAGAGTGAGATATTAAAAACGGAACAGTCTATTGGTAGCCAGGCCACAGTTTATAGTGGTCAGAACAATTAGGAGGAAAGCACACCCAATCTTTCAGGGGTTCACATGTGCAGTAACACTGTCAACACACAAGGGAGAGCAGGACCCTTGAGGGTCGGTCATGGGGCAGGGTCTACGCCAGACCCTCTCACCTTCTCTCATAAATCCTTGCAATCTGAACTCCCAGTGACTATTGTGGGAAGGTCAGCTGTTCATTGCTCTGTTTGCAGGGACCAGAAGTGCCCTGTGCTGCCCTATTACTGCGGAAGGAACCTTTCAAACTCTTGACCTCAACTGCATAAGGAACCAAGTGACTTTCCAACTTCACTCTATATGTTGGAGGCCAGTACTTTCAGTGCTGTTGTAGTCATTTTACTAGGCAAATGATACTTGTTTGTTTGCAGTCTGTTTTCTGAACTGGCCTAAGAACTGGTTTGTTGCTTTTGCTGTTAAAGACAATGAACTAAGATATAAAATAGTCTACAATAAATCTAGTGGATTTACTAGAACTTCTTGAAAGGCCTAGATGACAATTTGGTTTTCTTGGCTTTTTCAAGAAACTAAGAAAAGTACATATTTAAGCATGTTATTACAAAAAATGTTGAGACTGTGTTGATGTCCAAAAAACAAAGCAATAGTGGTCTACAGATAAACAGAAAAGTAAGGGTAACCCACATCTAACTCCCTCCAAAAACATTACTAGTCCTGGTTTATCATGGCTGCTTTTAACTGCCTGAGGTTCCTCTTTATGTCACAACAGTCACAAAAGTGTTTTATCATATGGTTCAATTTCCATTTGGATTGCCTATAGTGAAAACAGGAACAAAAATTCAATTATACTGTGTTACTTTAAAAAATTAATAAATAAATAAATAAAACCACCGACCAAATGGCCCAAATACCCCAATGAAGATTCCAGAACACTGTGGTACAATGTGGTACTCTGCTATGTACTGTGAACAAGGTGTGCTGTGGTATTTGGCCTCTAGTTTTTCTGAGAGGTGGAGTGTGCCTGTCTGCTGTCTGCTGGGTCGGTTCTGAGGCTGTGGGAGAACAGGAGGGCAAGCAGCTATTTGGCTTAGCACAGATGGAACGTGTGTACTGCACTACAGCTAGCTGGAAAGGTGGATGCGAGCACTGGAAGTTGGCATGGTAGCTACATACTCATTATGAGTATGCACACATGCACATCTCCACACACAGGCTACACCACACACAGATAAATACACACACTCACACCCACACCACCACTGGTGGATCTTTTCCCAGACTGTCTTGGACCTAAACCAGCTGCATGTACTTTATAGACTGTATGCACACTGGCCATTTGGTTTGGCATTGCCGGTAGTCTGGAAACATGTCACGTGACTTCTGGAAAAAGAGGTTCCCACCAGCCATATGTATACCTGCCAAGCTGAGACATGGGCGATAGAGTGTATACAGCTTGTGTCTATTGGAGGAGCCAAAACAAAGCAGGTAATTTTAGAGATCTGCTGACAGTACTTGGTTATGTTTATTTATACTTTAGCAAAGTACCCTCAATTTATATGTTCCCTGAATATTTAGTGAATCTGTGTACAATAACTGTACAACAACTATATTAAATACCCAGCAAGGTGGCAGTTTACATGAGTTGATGAACAAGTCCTCAGAAACACAGAGGGATTTAAACCAACACAGTTTCACAGGATTACAGTGACACTGGCTGCTTTATAAAGGCAAGTACTAAGACAACAAACAGTGTAGCAAACAATGAGTACTTCATCGAGTATGGCAGGTTTGTTTGTGTGTGTGTGTGTTAGTGTATAGATATGTGTGTGGGAGCCACAGTTTGGCATACAAATACACAATCCCCATGTCTACTGTATATGCCTGTGTCCAAGCAGATGCAAACCAATTGGCTTTGAGAAAGCAATGTCTCTGTTCACTCAGTGTCAAGAAAGCAAATAATTATAGGAGTTAGCCTTTTCTGGAGTCTGTTTATAACTCTTAGGGTAGGGAAAGTGTCTGTGGTAGAGAATGTCATGCTTGCTTCATAAATACAATACCACCTTGCCCTTCTAAAGTGGGCTAATAACAGGGCAAACTCATAACTGACTCGTACGCTCCCACTCAGCTCACAGAGCCAAGAGCAAACCACCAACAATCTACATCCAAACAAGTCAACATAAACAAAGAGCCATGTACACACATGCGCACAAGAAAATACAAACACAGGGATAAAAAAAAAGTTTGATGTCACCAGCATGTTTGTGCTGACACCTCCTGGGTTACAGGCCAGGGCTGCAGTGTTAGCAAGCTACAGTACCACTGCCACAGAGGACAAAGACAGCCTTCATGTGGTGTTCACTCAGCCCTAGAGACTACTTCTGGTTTTGTGTGTCTGGAAATGAGAATGTTAGGTGGCACGGAGACGCCATTGACCCAAAATCGAGTGTAGTAGTTATTTGCGTGCTTGACATTTACAGGAGTTTTGCTGTCTTTCTTTCCCACTGCTGGTCCAGCGTGTATGTATACATTTTGTGGGCTTTAAATTCAGGATGGGATAATTACAAAGGACCAAGGGTACGGTGTGAATTTTCCAACAAGCAAATATTGGTTTCCCTCAGGATATAGTTTCAACTTTCAGTAAACTCTATAATGACAAAGACAAGGACATCACCAAGGTAACTCTCAATATCAACAAGTACGGTTTTCAATTTCTGCAATACAAAACCTTTCTCCAGCTTCAACACCACTGAGAAGGAAATATTAGTTCCTTAATAAAACATAATTTTGTCTAGAGGCTGAGTCTGGAGGGCCTACGAAAACAGATGTTGTCTTGTCATGTTAGCAATACCAAGCATGACACCGGGATCTATTTCATTCTGTTTTCATAATGGGAGGATTTCACCTTCGCGCTCCAATGTCTTTCACTTTAGTTTGTGTTGAAACCGATCTGTCTTCCACTTACACTGTCTCCTTAATTTGCCAACCTGATTTGAGGCCTGGTCTTGAGATGACAATATTAATTAAGGGCTAATTAAAATTATGCAAACAAAAGCTCATATTCATATTTTGTTAGCAAAGGTAGGCAAGGCGTGGCACTGTGGGTTAGACAGGAGTTATAAGCTGTATGTAATTAAATAACATGACACTTTGCAGCCACCCAGCTCATAGGAAACCTACCACATCATAAGACACATTCCACCACATAGGTTTATGTATCTTAGAGTCAGTGAGCCCTCGGCCTTTGTTAAAGCATGACCAGGCCACCAGAGTAGGAGAGGAATAATACAATAGTCCAAACACATGACTAACAGGTATTGTTTCTGAAGTTAGCAATAGCTAAACAAAAGATAGTACAGTGGTCAAGCACTTTTAATAAACAGATGAAAGCAAATTGTCAACAGAGACACATAGAGATATTGAGAATTACACTGACTTTATTAAAGGCTCATCTTTTACAACTACAGAGTCACTGGAGATCAATCTTTGAAGTGATTCCACAATAGCAGACTTGTCAAAGTTCTTCCGCTTCTCTTTTCCTTTTCTTTTGATCCCAGTGCAGCTAAAACATCTCTCATTCTCTTCGCGGAAGTGACAGTGGAAGGAGGGGGTGGCAGCTGTTGGCTCGACTGCAGCAGAGACAGGCTCCATGGTGTTGAAAAGCTGTCTGAGCTAGTGCAGTGCCCAGCTCTGGAAACAGTGTACTAAATAAAGAGAAGTTGCAGCCTTCCGATTGTCCACCCACACACATTGGTAGAGGCTGCACCAGTGTCACAGGAATTGATTGATAAGACGCCCACTGTCCCAACAGCCTGACTGTTATTGTATCAGCTCCAGGGAACTGTTGAGATTGTTTCCTCCATTCAGTTTAAGTGAATTCACTCTGCTAAAATAGTTGTTATAATATAATATATATAATAATTGTTCAAATAGGCAAAATTACTGTAAATGGCACCGTGCATGTATTTAAACCAAATCTGTTGCTGACATACATGTCAGCAACATGAGTGGGCACATGAATGTGCACTCTACGCTTTACCCTGACTAAATAGACCTCTTTTCTGTCTATCGTCCTCAGTGTTTCATCAGGGCCAATGCTACACTGTTCGCTTTATGCTTAATTACTATATGACTACAAAATCATAACATAAGCTGTGTCAGGTTTCTGCTGCCCAGAATGCTGGTTTCTAAAACAAACTGTTAGTGGGAAATTAGGGTTTTGAATGTTGGTGAAGCAGTGGGTGTGCTGGCAGTAAGTATAGTGGGTGTTGTTTGGCAGTGGTGCAGCCCTGTGGGTTTTGGAGGTCCCCTATGTTTATGCTTTACTCAGACACTGTGTTGGCCCCCATGCCAGGCCCCCAGAGGACCACTCCTGGCTGCTGTTCTTGCTCCTGTCTATTGCTGTGGCTGCTCCATAATAAATAAGCAGCTGTGGTCTTGGACCTGTACATTCTCACACAACCTACTGTAAATGAAAGGGGAAGCTATCCCAGGTTGGCACTTTACACACTTACAGCCTGCCACACTTACTGTGTTACACAACACTGGGTGAAGCCTACATCATGCCCCAAACATACATGTCCAGTATTTTTTAAAGTCATTGTCACTTGCTTATCTGTCTTCAAAGATCACTTTGGTTTTTATACATTACTGCATCGCTTTAGCAGAAAATAAGCTAAATTGTAAAGTCAAATTCATCATCTTGTATAATATCATTGCTCATTATTATTATCAATAAAACTGCTGAGTAGTTGTTAATAACAGCTGCTCCTCACAGTCACAGGCTCATTTTCAGAGAAGACCCAGTGTTGGCTGAATCCACAAAGCAGTCATATAATGCACACAGACCATAAAAACCTGTCAAATGGAGAAGGCACCTTGGGTATGATTCTCTTTCAGTTGAAGCCTAAAAATCTCTAACCTGATTTTATAAGAGGTTCTAATGACAGACCTCAGGGTGCTCACTCAAAGTTTATATCTCATTTTCTAAACTATGAAATCAACAAACAACTTTGCAATAAAGGCCTGTTGTTGTATTCTCTATTCAAACTGATGGCTGTTGTTGCTGTGTCTTTTTTCTATCTCAGCTCTACGTTAAGTATATGCAGAATTTCTGATAATAAGTATTAAGATGGCACAAACATTTTTAGTACATATGTCACAATGTGTGAAGTTCATAGAAGAAAAAGACATTTATTCTGGCTTTTTGTGTGCGTAGGCATCACTGATATGTTGTTCCCTGTTATCTGCATGAATCAAATGCTCTGTACTTACATAACAAATCTAATTTAGTCAGTCTGTTGGGATCTTTGTTTTTCCAGATAAATTACAAGAACATTTCAGTGTAAACATTAATACTAACAATTAGCCTGTATCTCTGTATGTTTTTACTTTTAGTTGTTTATAAGAAAGTGTCAGCTCAGCAAGTTTTTATTCTTGGATACATTGGAACAATCTGGAGAATCTGCTGAAAGTATTGAAGTTTCAAACTTATAACCTACCTTTTATTAATTGCATTAATTTGCTTGTATATGTATTTTTGAGTTTTTAACTATTTTTGCAAATGTGTTTCTCTGATATTTCTATCTATTTTTCTATTTATCCTTTTTATTTGGGTTTATTATTATCATCTTTATTATTTGTGTAATTTCTTAGTCAGCTGTAAACAACTTTAAATTGCATTTATGAAAGGAGCTTTTTTTAGCTAAGTTTTGATCAATCTTATTATATCTTTGACACAAGATTACGTTCTTCTTGGAGTGATTTTCCTGGATGAAAATAAAGTTAGCGAACATTTTTCATAATAGTTGGTAGACACTTTTCCACACCATTGGTGTTTTGGAGGTTTTTTTTGTTTGTTTGTTTTTGTTTTTTGTTAATGAAAACAAAAAATAAAACATTATTTGTGACTCTAAGACAGATAAAACAATACGACACATCTGGAGCCTAATCACATGGCAAATGTACTGTATGATAGTGTATGTGTGTTTTACTGAATGCATTTGTGTTTGTTTGAGCACACTTGCAGCCTGTGAGTATGTGTACACTGGAGGAAACAGGGCCTCCAGGAATTTGATACACCATCCCACTCAGGAAGAGATCCCAAATCACACACCAGATAACACCCCAGTTGAGTCGAGCTTTGGATGTTTGGTTAAAGCCACATGCATTATGCATGCTCTCTCACTGTAAAAGTACACATGTGTCAAAAGGCTCCCGTCATAATCACCCCTCTCGACAGATCCGCTTCCATGGTACATAGGTCCCTCAAGGAGACCTGAGCTCAATTTTTTAGGGGAAATCAGTGGTGACACTAATGAGACCCAAGAAAAATGCCCTGACATCCAGTCAAATTCTCAGTATTCATAATATTCTGAAGGGTTTTATTTCAGATTGATTTCAT
>OMLM01007485.1:32185-42359 GCA_900302695.1 Helostoma temminkii
TTTCATCTGTCAAACAATCTATTCCAGTCATTTTTAAATAATAAGTTGCACTTGAAACATACAGATTATTGTCAGGACATAATTATTTGCTTTATCCTCTCTATTGCGTGTTGGAACTTTTCCTATTGTCTAATGAGACAGATCTCTTTATCTTCCTACCCATATGACTGCTTTGCCCTTATCACATCTACCCATATGAGGTCAGTTGATACATTTTCTACTAGTGTCTTAGCTTGTTTTAGTAAACACACCCCTATTTGTGTCAACATGCCCTCACATGAGTTTATGTAATTTGGTGTTTTCTCATGCACAAATGTTGCCACTGGTCCATTATCCTGTATCTGTAGGCTACAGTGTGAATCCTGTAGGGCTGTAGTGGGAAATACCTCTGCAGCAGGCCATCACCTTTGACCTGCAAATAGCAGGAAGAGGAGGAAGAAGCCAAGGTTTTACCCTTAGGGGTTTATTCCCAGACAAGGAATTGAGAGAACCAAAGGACCATGTGTGTTCGGATATTCACCATGTTGCCGAACAGGAAACAGAAGTGATGTAGTATAGGGAATCATCTACTGATCATCCAGGATACTACGCCTGTAAAGGGTGTCCTCAGGAACCTATAGAAAACCTTAACACAAAACTTTTGATGTGATTTTGTGCTATATACTGTAAATTAATTGAATTGAATTGAATAATATCTGTATGTATTTTGCTAGAAAACTTTAGCATTCAAACATTTTCAACATGGAGGCCAAAAAAAAGCATGGACCACCTTTGCTACTGTGCCATCAGGTGTGATCCCTCTGAACTAAACGAACATAGTGTTTCATTCTTGTAACTGCAGTAACCACTAGGACATTTTGAATATATAAATAATCTGTGATTGACTTTCCCACCCAATGTATTTAATTCGCTGTACAGCTTCAAAACATTAAAATGATCTTTAGAGCTGCTGAAGGTCCAAATCAGGTTTGTTCAAAAATGATGGATGAGCTGTAAATCCTTTGAATATTCAGATTTTATATGCTAGCTGTGAAGCCATCTTGGTGTGAGGTTGCTTCTATTTTAGCAGCAGTTGGTGCAGCTAAGGGGCTGCAGCAGACACTGTGGCGCTGCTAGACCCAGGCAACATTAGCCTGGCCTTGCCGGCCGACAGGTTTTACACCTGAATGTGAGAGAGCCTGAGGCCATCAGAGCATTGCAAGCCAGAAGACCCCCTACAGCGCTTGTCTCAGTCTGAGCTGTGGCTGCTTTCAGGATACCTGTCAAAACAGGGATTTCTTTTGGTGAAAGAGTTTTTAATGAGTTGTGGTTCTGACAGTGATAAATGGCCTTGTCCATCGAATATGAAATTGTAACCACAAAACTTACAAATCATGATAACTTTATTTGTACAATGAAAATTATGATATATAAAAATTCTGTTTCAACACCTGATCAATTGGCACATAAAGGACCCATACTGGGTAAGAAATGCTCCTGTGATACTATGGGGAATACAAGAGCAACAGTGTGGTTTTTTGGTGCATAATAACCTGGTTGCTTTCAGTTGCTACTCATGGGATTAGCTCTTTCTACAAAAGCGTACCTGTCACTTGCACCAAAATTATTCTATATTCATGTAACACAATCTGCCAAGCCTATGGGCTGTGAACAACAGCTTTATTGATTTTTAAGAGGTGGTTGATATTGTCACATTTAGAACAGCTCGTAGTATTTGTTTTCAAAGGTTATGGCCATGTGTGCCCAAGTAAACAAATTGTGAGTGGGGATATAGTAGGTTTTGCAGTGAGTGGGGTCATGCTGTGGGCTGTGACACATGCAGATCTTGTCAGGATCAGGAGGCACATGTTGGGTTGATGACAAGGCAATGGTCTTTAAGAAAACCTGATCCCTTTCCTTATAGAGAGCCAGTGTACTATGGCCTCCTGTGCGACAAAGCCATGGTGTACTTTAAGAAGCTATATCACCTCTACCATCCTATGTCAAACCACATCACCTCCCACTCTACCCTGTCCATCCCCATCTCCAGTCATACTTTGATGTCCAGCCAAAGAAAACAGCAAGCTGCTGGCAGCCACCATCCCTGTTCCCATGGTGACAGTGCACAAGGGCACAGAATAGGCCTTGATGATTTGGATTTGGGGGGACAGACAAAGAGGCCAATTCATAGCCAGCCGAGAGATTTGGATTTAGACAGAGCTTTCTACTAGACGCTGCTATGACTTATCACTTTCAATCAACCAAGTGATATTATTGCATCCAATCACTTGGAGGAGACATACAGAACAAAGAGGGCACTTGTCAGAGTTTGCTGGGACCATTAATAGGGATGTAATGGGGAAGCATACAACTTCAACAAGAGTAATTAACTTTGTGCAGTGCGGAGAGGGTCATGCTCTTCTGGTCTAAAATACAAGCTATGTGTCATAGTGATTATGCAACAGGTCAACTGTATATCTCAATTCACTGGTAAATAGTTTATGAACCAGTATCTTTAAACTTTAGCACATGTTAAGGATTAATATGCTAATCATGCATATATTTGGATAAATTATTTGGTTGCATTGCATCAATCTGCATCTAACCTAGATCATATTAAATACATTGCATACTGTATAATTTAACACTTTATATGTTAAATAACTAAGTGGTGACATAAGCAAATTGTGTAAAAGATTCATGACACAGAAAAAACATTTTTTTTAAAAATAGCAATAAAACAATTAAATAAAAAATAAAATCACAGATAGATAATGCAACAAAGATAATATTTTTATTATGTGGATGATATTTCCACTACTTTACAGTGTTACTAAAAAGAACTAATGGGAGACATCACCATGAAATACTGTATCATTCAGATTTCTCATATTTCTTATTATCTGCTACATGAATTCCAAAGTCTGTTAAAGTTTTCAAAAGTAATTTATTTCTTTAGGTGTTAATTAAAAAAACTCAAGCAGCCACTATACAAATCAGTAATGGCTGAAAAGCTCCTGTGACATCAACCTACTTTAGCAATTAAGTACATCTCAAAGAACTTTCTATTAATGTCTGGGGAGAAAGGGCTGAGCTGTGTGATCTGTGACTCAGTAGATTTGTGCCAAATAAAACCTGAATAAATCAAAAGCCATATTTCAGGTTTGCCTCACTGAGATGTAAATCTGGGGCTCTGAAAAGCCCTGCAGCCCCGCCTTGGGACTGGAGGTAGAGTGTTATTGTTGATTAAAATGGATTAAGGGTGAGATTACAGTCTGTCTCCTCCCAAAGTCTGCTCTAAACTAGCCCAGCACCAGCAAGTCCAGGTCATTCTGAAGAGAAATACATTCAGTGAGAGAAACTCTTTCAAACAAGCTCCCCAGCCTGGCTCTGTGGAGTTTCAGTGACGAACACCCTTTTTCAACAAACATGAACTTGGTGCTAGTTCTGGGCTGGTGCTGCCTCAAAGTTGGTCCAATCTGGTGAGCCATCTAAGGACTGGTTTAATGTAAGAACTGGTAAAGAGCCATGTTATTACATCACATTGTACGTCTGCATAACACACACATAAGTGTTTGCCTTCACAGCTGTTCTAGCACTAACAACTAATCACTTTGTATAAGTGTTGTTCCTGACTTTGTTAGCCTAAACTCGCACCCAAACACTACTGGTTGAACACATATACTCTGCCCAATGTGATCGCCCTTTATTACCTTTAGTTCCTGACACAACTGGCTCTTAGTAGTTAGGCTGGAACCAGTTTTCTTGGCCGAGAGCCAGTTCTTTGGCTACAAAATGCAAAGAACTGGTTCAAAATTTAGCACAGGCCCGACTCCGGCCTGGAACTGGATTGGTGGAAAAGAGGAAACAGTGGCTTTTCCTTTTTTACTGGACCACAGGAAGTTGAATGGTTGAATCAGTCTTCACAAACTGAAAACACATAGTGCAAGCAAAGTCAAAACAGCTGTGAAACTGATAGAGAATGAAGTGAGTAATAGGTCCAAAGGTTCACAATACTGTTTGAAAACAAATATTGAAATGTAAAAATTAAGAGTGAATGTTTAGCCGTGTTACAACAAGCACACTGGACATTTGAGGGCAGCGTGCTTGAATCCCACGCATTCATACACAAATCTTTTTTGCAGATCATGTTCATTACTGTATGTTAACTTTCTGACTTTTACACGTTATCAGATTAACATTTCCTATTTAACACTGAAGAGAAACAGACTGAAGTTACTGATGAGTAATGAAATATTGCTACCTAACAGAAAGAAGTCCAGTTGCCATGACTCAACTTCCAGATAATTTTACAGGGATGACTGAGAATCTTCACAGACATGCAATCAATCTAATAGTTATTAGGGTAAATTGCAGTCTGGTCGTAGCTAAAAAGTAGCTTAAACTTTTATTACCAACCATACTCTTACATAAAAAGGCTTCACAGTGACAGCCAATCAAATGCTATTTATGATGGGTAAATGTAAAAAAGTTGCTAGTACAGTAATAATCCCACTCTTAAGCTTGTGCTGCTGTAAGAAACAGTCAGATCATTGTTGCATGTGCCAATATGTGCACAATAGTCAAGTGCCAACAGCTCCAGTGTGAGAAAGAGATTAAATGTTTTTGCATAAGCTGGACTAAAATGCAGCATACAATCCCTCTAACTATGACACACACCCCAAATCATATGTGTAGAATTCATATTAATTGCTTGTGTCACAGTGTATAGCTCTAAAATTACACTATCTATGTGTGTGGCTTAGCTAGAAAAATCTTGAGGGCATGGCTGAAGAGTGTATAACAGCCACCTTCGTTTTGTTGTCACAAGGCAGTATTTATTTCTGTTTTTAATTAAGGAAAATGATTCCCATCTGTAAAAGGTTATTGTTCTGCTCCTTATAAAAGGTTTCAGCAGAACAGTTGATTAATTGAGCATGTTTTCAGTGCTGCACTTGAGCTGGAGCTGACCAACCAATTATCATAATCCAAGGCTGTTTATTTTTTCTCCACTGCCAGTCATGACACGTTGGCTGAGCTGGTGGTTTAACACCGCAAGGCCTGGTGACAGGAGATGCTCAGTAGCCAGTAAGATGGAGGAAGGAGGTAGGACAAGGTCTGTTCAGTCTGTCAGTCACCTAAAATGCTGTCATGACTGAAAGTCAATCTGTCTGGGTTGGCTGAGCTAGCTGTACATTACTGACAGGGGTGAAGAAACACTGACTCATTCAGACCCGTTCTGATCTGATTTATGATTTGTATTTCTTATTTTAAGGTTTATTTTGTGGTCCTACAATATCCCGAGGCAACACAATGAGAGGACTCCACTCATAGTAGCTTTTGCAAGTGTTGTTTTCCCTTCTTGCCTTGCACTATTTTAGAATAAATAGCACAGTTTGTCTTCAGTCAGTTATGACTGGTTCCATTATTTATGCAGAGATTTTCTTTTTTTTTCTTTGTCATTAGTTGGTAAGCCACCTGGACTGGAGTGGCCATTTGTTGTAAGAGTGCAGAAATTGCGTTGCTTTTGACATCAGGACCCAAAATGGCACTTGTTGTAACACTTATTTTCACCCTAAACAGAAACAGAAAACAGCTGTGCAAAGAAAACTATTTGATTGGGATTAGGCATAAAGACGCCAGGGTTAAGTTTAGGTAATAAACATGGTTGGGTGCAGTTAAAATATTGCTTTTTAGCCTTAAAAATCAGTACTTGACACAACTTCACACAATGTTCATCATGTGACAAAAATGAGGTTCAAACCCGTCAGTGACATCACCTGTAGCGATAACATCACTAGAAAGTTATCTTATGTTTGACTTGAACTCTGGTCTCCTGCGCAAATGTCATGTGTTTCTTTGTACCATCCATGAACTCCAGTGGTTCTTGGCCATGTAATGTTCACTGTATAGGTTAGACATCGTCAAAAGGTAAGATGTGAGCCTTGATCGTTTTTTGGAGCAGTTACAATCATTCTAAAATATTGTATTTCAAAAGGAGGACAGTCTTAATACATTTGCTGTCTCCTGTTCCAAACAAGTGACCTTAGTCACATTTGGTTATTTGGTTACCACTGTTACTGCAGCATGTCAACAAATGTCTAGCATAAATGTAAAAATTGCCCACAATTGTTTTATTTTCCACAAAATGATGTATTTATAGTATGTCCTCTATTTTAATTTTTGGCAGGAGAGAGTAAATGTCAGACTTAATAAGAGGTTATCGGGAAGGAAAAAGTAATTAAACTCCCTCTCCTCAGAATGAGCCCTTTTACAGTACATGCTGGCGGATATTTCTCCCTTTTCCTCTGTCTAGACACTCAGGGCAGGACCACAGTTTACATACTGTACAAAAGAGCCATACAGGTCTCAAGAGAACTGTGAAGACTAATCCAACATTTTGGACTGTTCAGACCTGAATTGTACAAGTGGAGGACCCACCGTGCTTGCCACTAGCTCGTCTTTTGGGGTACACAGTGGTTAAAAAGGTCTTAACTCAGTTTGTATAAAGGGGGAACTGCAACAGACTTCTCTGGGCGTCCCACTCCAAACCTACCCTGAGAGACTGGTCATTTCTAGCTACTGTGCAAGTAGCCAATGTGAGTTTAACAGTGACCAGTAAGGAAATTAAATTTCCTTTCCCACTCTGCATGTTTGATAATGGTCTTTTCCAGAAACCTGTTTCCCCCCTGACCTTTGCTTCCACCTGTTAAAGTCATGGTCTGCCTCGTGTCACTCACCTCATAACACTGACAGCACCACTCCACTGGGCATTAATTGCAACATTTGCTACTCAGTGTCCTGGCTAATGATCCTGGATGACTGGCAACGTGCATACCCCAGCTTAAAATGTATGGTGATCGTTTTAGTTACACCTAATTTCTAAACACCTCTTTTCTATTGAAAAACAGGTTGCCAGGTTAGTTGAATACTGCTTGTAAATTTTTTCTCAAGAGCAAGCACAATATGTTATTTGTTTCCTTCTGCTTGGGAACAATTTGGTGGGAAATTGGAGCAAAGTAAAAATGCAACCATTGTGTCAATAATATAAGTATTAATAGTTATA
Source organism: Helostoma temminkii (assembly GCA_900302695.1). Taxonomy (NCBI): domain Eukaryota; kingdom Metazoa; phylum Chordata; class Actinopteri; order Anabantiformes; family Helostomatidae; genus Helostoma; species Helostoma temminkii. The sequence goes on from OMLM01007485.1 coordinate 39,231, forward strand.
TATGTTGAAAAGGTAGAAAATGTTTTAGCTCATAAAAGCTAATAAAACTGGAAAATAAATTATATTGTAGCGATAGAGACTGGCTCCTTTAACAAGAATTGCACACGACAACTGAACTTCTCTTAAAATATAGAGATATTATAGTGATATATATATACTGCATATTATTATAATGTTGCATTTCTTAAGCAAATCAAAACTACATAAAAATCCAACATGTCTTCTTGGTGGTCTGAAAGGTTGACCATTGAATATTTAGCCATCCATGGAGGAGACCAGGGGCTATGACCCTTCATATTCTCATCTAAAGGAGGAATGTAAGCTGCTGAGAGCATCATTAATTATCAAATCACAGTGAGACCAGGATATCCCACGAGAAAAAACATATAGATTAACAAATGCTAGTCTATATGCCAAAAAAGTAATTTAAATAGTTCATTTTTTACAGTACAGTAAATGATAAACACAAACACTTTCTGAGATATAAGGTTACACGTTAAAATATCTGTTAAAGTGCTACTTTCAGCAGCTCATAAATTCCATAAGCCATACTCTCTCTGCCAAGATACTCTCAGTGTTTTACTTATTTTGTACATTATCAGAATGTGGAAGTGGAGCAAAAACATCCTTGAGCGTGACTTGCCAGGGCTGCAGCAGCTGTAGCGGCTGTTGTCTGTGGAAATTAAAGTGAAATACATCTCCCTGCCTACCTCTTGCACTTTACACACCCATAAAGCACTTCTCCATGATTGTCATCTTTACAGCCTACGAATCATTTAACAGGATTTTTCATGCAGCTTAATACACTTTTGCTTCAGTATTTGAGATCTGCCTAGCAACAATAATCAAATGCAGAAAACTGAAAATAAAAACAATTAGATTTTGTGTGTGTGTGTGTCTGTGTGTTCAACTATCAGCAATCCAAATTATTACCAGAAAAAATGGTTTAAGAACATGAATTTAAATTCTCTCTAGTGGGCACTAAATGCAACTTTATCTAAATCAACCAGGACTAAACAGGTTTTAGCAACAGCTTCTGAAAGTACACATTATTACATAAGAATCAGTAATATTTTAAAGTAAAACATCTTTAATGTTTCTGGTTGAGTTTGGTCAGGACCGGCCTGCACTTACACTGAAAGGACCTTTTCATCCATGACAGAATGAATCAGATGCATAATTTGAGGAAAGCTGCTGACAGAAAATCAGTTAGGAAAATATTTGGACGTCCATACGTTCTCCCAAACACATCACATGTTAAAAATACAGACAGCCTTGCACATGCGTGTCAGAGGCAGGAGCCAGGGGACCTGGCCACCCTCTCGTCTCACCCTATCCGCCCCACACGCTCTGTAAATATCCCATCATCCCCAGGTGCTGGAGACACTAGTCAATGCCAGGAAACTGCCTGCATGAAAGACACATGTCTCACACGCTTACCCCATCTTACTCCATGCATTGTAGCCCCTGCAGTACTGCAGACCCTCATCCAAAAAACTGAAAAAAATAAAAGCTAAAGAAACAATATAAATAATATAGCAACAAATTTGAAGTTTCTGAATAATTTGTTGCCATTTGTTTTAACTGATCATAGCTTATAACTTGTGCTAAGTACATACTGTATCACAATCAAGATGCACAGAATTTACTGCCAGGGTATACTATGTATTTAAATTCTGTTAAGTATGCTAACCCTAATTCCAACTGCTTTACAATAAAGCTTTACAGTAACATATTCAGAATATATGTACTGTTCTGTTTCATATGTGCTGACAGAGATACAATAAACTGCTTGAAGGCAGACATTTGCACCTTTGGAGGAGAAGTCTGTTTTTTACTGATGCAGTGGGATTGTATACAGTAAGACTGCCATGGTCCATAAATGTAAATCAGCATGTCCTTTCTGAGAAATAAATATGTCTTCTGGTTATAGCACAGGCCTCTAAGGAAAAGCTTTGCTCAAGCAGCATCCAATGCAACAGGTCAGTAATTATGTGTTGTTTGCAGCTCGTGGTTTGAATGATACGAAAGTCTCATATAATTTGAAAGAAGTTTGGTTTTCAATCTTTTTCTGCTTTTTTAGCACATACTGCAAAGTTCTTTCATCCAGAAGCTCACAGGTTCTCCGCCCACATGAGAATCACCCCTAGAGCAATGCATCAGAGCCATAACACTTTAAAGACTCAGAGGAAAACAAAAGTGTTCACAGTGGTCCTGGGACTGAAATAAATGAACCAGAAATTGCTGTGCGTATGTATGTATGTTTCTGTTGTGCATGTGCTTGTACATGTGTGGGTATGGGTTCTAAGATATTTGTCATATTTGGCAATAGATATATATCATCTCTTTACCGTCCCCTCTATACATATTTCATATAATGACTCCTATTCAAGACAATCACATAACAATGCATCACATATGTTTGCATATAGCCGAGAACATTCTGTTGTGAATTTAAGGCCATATAATGTCCTCAGCTGAAATCACTGAAGTATTTGAAATCTAGGATCAGATAGTCACAGTAGTTTTAGGTGACACAGTTGCTGGCAAGGTTTGAACTCTTGAGTTACAGAGAACAATGTTTAAAATGTACAGCTGTAACCTTGTGCAAATGGACTGCAACCATTCAAGATACACATCACAGAGATACCGAACAAATTCTCCAACCTGTGGATGAAATAGCCAGTTCAGCTATTACCAAAACAGGATACATTTATGTGCTATTAGGGCCATTTATTTTCAAAGAGATGGAAACAACAAGCTGATTAGGTTTACATCACACCACCCTCATTTCAGTCTACAGTGAGAGACTGTTTGAATGTTGGGCCTAAACTGAGAGGAAAATATTGTTTTAGATTGGATAATAACATTGCAAATCTGATAAATTAAATCTTACTCATAGCCTATTAGATCTGGTGAATTTAACACTAAATAATGGTCATTTAGTTATGACCAGTGGAGTGGGGTGCATTCAGAGGTTGTTCTAAATAATTTAAAGGAAGGGTCCAAAAGTGTTTGCCACTACTTGTACTGTATTTTGCAGACTTGTTGTTATTTTGAACAAGAAAAACTGCAACAATATACGAATTTAGAGCTATTATTATATTCATAATTTATTCCATCTTTTTT
>OMLM01007485.1:50657-76329 GCA_900302695.1 Helostoma temminkii
GTAAAAAAGTTGGAATGAATAATGCGTTAAGAAAATTATGAGTTATATCATGAATAATCACAAGCCTTATAACCGACAATGGCATTAGGGCGGCTATTGACCAAATTTACACAACTTCAATTTCAATTTCAATTTCAAATTGACCACACATTTTTTATTCAAACCTCAGACTTGACATGAAAGATACATGGACATGAATTTTTATAACCATTGAATATAATGAGACAGTCTCCACATCAGGCCCATGGATTCTACAAAGCAATTTTTTCTCACATTCAGAGAGGAAAGTGGAGCACATTTAATGAAGACCTTACACTTTAGATACTGAACAAACAACATTCATTTTAGTCAGTATGCTCATTAATAACATTTAATTACATGTGACCTTCCTGTTATCACCAGCTAAATGTCGTGTAATTCAAGATAGCTTGTAATTAGTCTGTATTGTGGGTGCAAGCTTTATGTATACAGTTTGGAAATCCATCCTATGGGGCATTACAAGGTAGAGTAAACAGGCTATTATTCAAAGCCAAGAACACTTTTGCAGCATATTTATAAATGGCCTGATTCAGACATTTCATACATTTCATTTTGAACTTTTTCTCAAACTCTAAACTTTCTTGAACCACAATCTTGATTTGCCTGGAAATATTGCAGCTGTCAACAAAAGAAAAATATACATGTTTTATTGTAGAAATCAGAGACAGAACATGAGCAGGCTGCCAGTGAGCAGCAGTAATAACCAAATGACTGCCCATGACAGGAAATGACACACATGTCGTTCCTGGGCATCACAGTGCAGCACTGACTTGCCCAAAATAAGCTCTGCCAGTAACAACAATATTACACACAGATCTTTCTATGTGTGTGCAGGTTAAAAAAGCAGGGGCTGGCAGCCGTTCCTTCCTCTCATTATTTCCATCTACTTCCCCTGCTAGAAAATCCTCAATCCTCTGATGCCATTTCTAATAGCCAAGACAACCAACAAATCACAGGCTGATCCTCAGTAAGAACTCCAGCTTATACTGGATGCTGGATGACCAGAAATGAGACTGATGATCTCAAGACTTATGGGGTGCCACAGTTTGAGGCAATAAGATCCATAGGCAATGTGATTCATATTCTTTCAGACTGGGAAAGTTAGATATTAGTCACTATGTATAACATGCATTTGATTTTTGCCAGAAATACATATGATGCATGCAGTCACAGGTAGACTTTTGTCTAACTTTATATACAAACAGGGTTGTAAGTAATGGAATTTGTCCTTTGCACATCACCACCGTTGAATTTTAAAGGAAACAATCAATATGTGACTAAAGTCAAGACAATCAGCTTTAACTCAAGGGATCTGACAAACGTGTGGAATTCCCCATTCAGGAATTGCAACAATTTTCATACACCCACCCCTATTTTGGGGTGCTCATAAATAACTAACTCAAGTAAATAACTTGACTTGGCTTGATATTGTAAAAGGGTTCTTCTTTAAAATGGACTGAATTCTATAATCATCCACTTTAGTCTTACATGGTTTTACAGGTTTTTTGTTGTTGTTGAGCTGCCAGTTACTTCCATGCTTTTCACAGACTGCTGTACTGACCACTCACAAAGTTTTTGCTATCTCACTGATTGGTTTATTTTGTTTTTTCAGCCTAATGGTGGCCTCCTTCACATTCCTAGACACCTCTTTGGATCTCATGTTCCAGTGAACAGCTAAGACATGCAAATGCAACACCCAGAACCACCTCCTTTTACCTGCTTTATTAGAACTAATGAAGGAACAGGACACCCCTGTCCATGCAACTGCTTGTAAGGCATTTGTTCTATTATTTGTGATCCCCCCAAAAAGGTGTGTTTGCATGAAAATAGCTGTACTTCATGAATGGTTGACGCCACACTCTTGTCAACCCCCCTTCAATTATTTGCATACATCTTGAGTGTTTCATTTCAAATTCAATGTGGTGGTGTTCAGAGGACAAACTGTGGCCTGCATAGTCTTTCTGTGTTAATTCATTCTCATGGTCATCTTGTGAAGTAGTTTTTGACCAGCAAGTGCAATTAAAAGCACCAAACAGCAAGATATCTGCTAAACTTAATTTTCAAACCTGCAGTGTTTACCAATTTTTGGCTTCATTGTGTGTGGTGATTTGTTCAGCTAAACTCTTTGATACACTTTTCTTTGACATTGCATCACTAAAACAGACAACGTTGCAGCTTACATGAAGGGGAATTGATTTATTAAACAGTCACCACTCCTCACATGTGACACTTGGTGTGTATTCTAGCTAGTTTCATATTTCATTATAGTTCATGTATACGAGTACATATACATGCACTCACCACAAGGACAAATATTCAGCCAGGTGTTTCTCCATTGCATTGGAGCTCTTAATGGCTACATTGCTTATTTTGATCCACTGCTGAAAAGAACATGAATTGTCTGGGGTTTATGCTGGAAGCAAAATCAACAAAGCCTAGTGGGGGCTCAAGGCTGCTCTGCTTTGTCTGCTGCCACTGTACTCCACTTAGGAATCCATATCTGCGGAGTTATAATTGAGGATAAATATTATCAAGTGCAACCAGAGAGGGTGTTGTGTATTTGTGCTGGGGCCAAGAAGAGAGTTCTGTGAAATTGAAACCTGGCTTGGGCCACGACCACAAGAGACCTTAGTTGATGGCAGAGGAACCATCTCCGTCTGTGGATCACCACTGGCATCAGGGAATACACAGGTGAAGGTAGAAAGAGATGCAATTTTATTTTCCGATAAACACTGCACATCACTGAGGACAACTAACACATGCTGTTACTGCAGAATGAACAAGCTAGAGTTCTTAACAAAAATCTTCCTCCGGGGACTTGGCATTGTGATGTTCAGGCTTTTTTTCTAGTCTCTCATCACCAGGTGGAGAAAAACAACCCACAATGCAAGTTCTCTAATCTTGTACAGGATAACTGTCAGCACCTCCATATGCCATGGAAGCCTTCCCCAGCTTGTTATAGCACTGGCACCAGTAGTAATCATGCTAATCCTTTGGTATCCATGGTAAACAAAAGCTCTTGTACAGTCATTATCTATTCACAGCCAAAGGCCGTCAGATAACAAAACACATCAGGGAGAAAAGAATGAATGAAGGGAACTGCAAGAAAGCTAGAGTGAAAGAAAGAGAAATGAGTCTGGTGAAGCAAATGGGGGAAAAGACAAGGGGACACAGAAGAGAGAGAGAGAGAAATATTCAATTGTATTATATAACACTCTTTGCTGCGTGCCAAGCAGCAACAGTTTTCTCTCTATTAGTGGGATACATTTGCGTTCAGCCTTCAGCCTGACCAAAATCAAACAAAACAAATCCAAACTTCTTCAAAATATGTGCACTGAAAAAGTATTGGAAATCCTACATAAATACATTTTTGTGACGTGTATGATTAAAGCCTATAAAATGGCAAGCACATCTTTCTTTTTAAAGAGAGAAGAGCTTTTGGAGATATCCACATAACCACGATTGAGATGCAAAGTGGGAAACTGACAGGTTTGCTAAGTCCTCTTAAGTCAAATATAAACATGCTTGCCAAAGGCCAAAAAGATAGATGGCTCTTATCAGTATTTATAATCCTTTTATCTGCATGTGGGTGGTGCACAGATTAAGGCCTATAAGCTGCAGATGTGCTAATTCTTCATGAAAGAAGAACTGATGATGATCTTATGATCTGCTGAACAGCAGTAAAACGAGGAGCAACTGTCTGTGTGCCAACATACATACTGTATAAGTTCATATTTATTTGTCATTTCAGTCATTCATAATTAAAATATTGTGTGTTAAAATAAGCAGAAAAAAACAAAATTTACATCAAGAAGTTTGTTGAGAATATCAAAAAAAATTTGCAATTAATTACAGGATTTAAAGCATCAACAACAGCTGTTATTTTGTGATGCTGCATGGCATAGCCTCTTAGGAAACTCTTAATGTAAATAAAGGTTGTACTGCTGGTCCATCTTTACTAAATATTACCACAATGTTGATTATACTCTGTTTCATAGCTGGTTTTGGATATAATCAAATGTGCTCTGTTGCACTTGCACAGTGGTGTTAGGGTGGATGGACCATACCGTTGGTGCAAACCATTACCACAAGAGAAGTACAACCAATAAAGGGCAGGGAAAATTGATTTAAAAAATAAAAAAAATTACCAAATGTTTGGAATGGCCTTCACGTGGACACTTGTTATTAATGCTCATAACAGGAAACTCATAAGAAACAGCTGTCATCTTTATACAACATACATCGTGTCTTTGGATGGTTTCAAATATCCACAGAAAAACAAAGCCATGTGCAAAACAAGCTGTACTTCTACTGGTGCTCACTGGCACCTGGTAGCAAATATAAGCTCAGCAGAAACCATCTCTGTTACAGTATAAGATTTGTCTCTCAGCCTTGACACGGTGCTCAAAATTGCTTCCCATTAAGCAAAATGCACGAACAAGCACTTCTGAACAGTGTCCAATGCCTTTAACTTTGCGCAGTACATACTTGATGCATAACCTCACATTTGCTTCTTCTTATTATCAGGGAAATGCTAGAAATATTTCTGGGTTTCTCAAACACGCTCTCCTCTTACCATAACAATCTGATTCAATATATAGTATTATTGTTACGGGACACAAAGGCTGAGCTGTCTGACTGCAGCAGACAGTTTGGTATTGAAATTCAAGCTGCAGAAATGAATCACGTAAATTTAAAGTTTCTCTGCCTAAGGTGAGTTTTGCAACATGCTCCACCTCTCTGAGGACCTGTTGTCATGCAAAAAGTCCATGTACCTATTTTTGAATGGCTTTTAATTATCGTACCTGTATTTTACAGCAAAATTCTGAGAGGTTCAGATGAAGAACAAAAGTTATATGAGTTGATATCTCTATTTGTCCTGAATGCTCTCTGCAATGCTGTTTAAAAAAAGAATTTTGTTGCTGAGAAACTTGTCTGTGCACATGACAAAATATTAACTCACTCTCTGAAATGCCATGCGTCTCATAATCCCATGTGGTATGTTCCCACTTACCTAGTGATTGTATTTTCTCTTTGTGTATTTAATAGAACAACATGGCAGCAGTTAATTTCTTCCTTGTGCTTGGAGGACTACCCAAGTGTTGAGTGCAAGGAGAAGTGCACACAATTAGCTAATAAAATTCACAGATGTGTTCACTGAGGGTTTTTTTGCCCTCTTCCTCATCTCAGCATTGCACAGCAGGCTGGGCAACCTTAGAGTTTGGACACGGTCTCTGCTTTCACCCCAGCATGACCTACTGGCACATACATTTTAGATGACGTAGTAATTAAAATACACTAATTTGATAATAATGCAATAACAGCAGCACCCTGAAAGGGTAATTTAAAGAAAACATTTTTGCAGACCGCCAGTAAAGCAAATGTAATGCCCCATAGAAAATACAGTAGCCTGTTGGTGTGCTTTCTAAGGTCTCGGGGGTATTTTGGGGTACTGATTTCATACTGCAGTCATTAAAACCTTTGCTCCCTTTTGGCTGACAGCGCCTGACTGGCGACAGCACCTGTGAATGATATTGGATCCCCAAGGTGTAAACTTGATGGATATCTGAGGTTGTTTTGCAAAGGTCTAAGTTGGAAGCTCCTCTACAGATCAAGGCGCAGGGACAATTCAGTGCTGACCTTTGTATTATTTTAACTGGATTGTAACGTTGATAGGGCCGCTCCGAATGGTTAATAGCCTAGATACACAGAAGTAACTCAAAACAAGTATAATGAGAAGAAATGACTCAGATTTCTGACCTAGATTTAACATTGCTGTATTTTTTTTTAATATTATTTTGTAACATTATTTCTTTTCCTTAACAGGTTGCAGAAAAGAGAGCAACAGGAACCACATGGTGCAAGGATGTCGGATTGTATGAAACACAGTTTGCTGGCCACATTTAAACCAATCAGGTCTTCAACCATCTTGCCAACAGGAAAACTGACTTTGTTTAAAATGTGGTTTATAACAAAACCAGATCATTTTAAATAAAGAACCTAAATATCGCAAAGGACACGGACATATGAAACCAGAAGGGGTAATTTCTGTACATCATCATCCAGCTCAGGTAATCATAATACTTTTATGTTTGTGACTTCATCTACATAGTCCATATTACATTAATATCACACGAGCCATAATGCACAGTAATTTTGCCCCTAATTTCTTTTTATCAAAGAACAAAGACTGAGAGCAGCCTCTTTGTGTCCTTCCCTTTGTAACACTGTTACTGTAGCTTTGAAACCTAAAGAAGTGGAAATGAAACTGATTGAACTTGCTCACTAAGGCTGTTCTGCAGGATTGAGTTGCACATTTGGACATTGCACTTTTGGGTTTAGTAATCGGCAGTGAGGACAGAGTTAGATAAGCCTGGGTGTTAGAATGACTCTTTTAGCTTTCAGTCTTTCGTCTTAAAATTAAATTCATGGCTGCTATTAGTGCTCTGTCTTGAGTGGAAACAGGTAAAACCTTCATTCTATAACTGCTCTTATGGATCATGTATACTGACTCCAGACTCCCAGAGGGTGGTCGCTGGCATGGTTTGCTCTCACAGGCGCATGCTTACATTTGTCATTGTTATGCTAAACACTGCTTTGGTATAGAGGAAATTGAATTAAGGAGCCGTCCAGCAGCAGTCTTGTCCTTATCATTTCCATCAGCCTGATCAGAAACACATTGAGCTCCCACCAACAGAGGGTCAGAAAGTCATGTAACCTTAGGCAGGCAGCCATTTCCTGAGCACTCCATCATGGACAGCCTCTGTTAGCGTTTGGCAGTGATGTCAGTAATTTACAGTGCAGATTGAAAGTTTGTGAACCTTTTCGAATTTTCTCAAATTCTGCAGAAATATGACCTAAAAGGTGATCTGATTTTCACACAAGTCCTTAAAACAGATAAAGGGAACATAACAATTTAACCAAATTAGGTTAATTAGATTTTGAAAGAATTAAACAGATTTGTTTATTTAATGTGGGACACCATCCAATTTTAAATATTTGTGTGTTGCAAAGGTTTAACTTAACCACAACTTCAACTAAACATTTCCAGTAACTGTTTATCAGTCCTGCACATTGGTTTGGCAGGATTTTTTCTCATTCCTACTCACAGAACAGCTTCAAGTGAGGGATGTTAGTTGGCTTCCATGCATGAACTGTCTGCTTCAGGTCCTTCCACAGCATTTCTATGGGATTCTGGTCTTTTCTCTAAACCAGTGGCAAAAATCACACAACTGTGTGACAACAAGGCCAACTGAACATACATCTCATGAAAGACGCATCCACATGCATGTCAACATTTTCCTAATTGCTGCTAAACTCACATTTTAAACAAATGTATCTTTATGTATTGTTTGTCCATAATTCACAAAACACACATGGATAAGGATAACATTCATGTTTTACTTAAGTCAATATGTATTGCCATATATTCTGTAAATATCCTTAACATTAACGTAGAGCCTGAAAACATTAGACAAAAATCTGAAGAGGAATGTAAAAAATTGGTCTTTCAAACAAGTGAATAGAAGAAGTGGAAGAAATAACAACAACACAACAATAACATAAAGATAAAAATAGATGGAAAGCAAAGTTAAAAGACACATTGTTTGTGATTGTTTATGATTATGTGATTTAAGTTCCATAGTTAGTCCACAATTTTAACCTGAGTACAATTGACATTTCTGTGTCTTTTTGTGGCAAATAGATTCACATTACAAGTGCAAGCAAACATGCTTTTCAACAGTACAGTCACTGGGCACATATATGATACTTAGAAAAGAAAGAAAATACAAAACAGGAGAAACCAAACAACCCACAAAGGTTCAAATATTCATACAGGCGAGTTGTAAATGTGAACTGCACACTTATTGTGTGGCACTATGATCCTTTGTATTATTGATCTTAAAAAAGGCACCTATTCATGTGCAATAATATTCAAAATATAAAATATAGCAAACCCGCTCCACTTCAATACTGTTAATTTTTCATGATTGTAAACTCTGATTATCCAAATCAAAAAGAAAAACCCTTTCCATCTTCATTATTTCTGAGTGCGTCCCTGCCTGAAGGTGACAATGAACTTCCAGGCTTCCACACATTGAGACAGGCAGATCTCAGGTGGGAAGGACTCCTCCACATCAGGGGGAATGTCCAGGTCTTTCCTCTCCATGTAAGACATCAGTGTATCTTTCAAGCTTTAAGAGATAAAGAATGTATTTTAGGTAAAGGTACTGAAAGCTAACAAGTCATGACTAGCAGGACTTAACACAGGCACACATTATACAGCCTCCACTTTTAAATATATGGTTTCATCTATATAACCTACAACAAACATGTACCTAAAATACCTAGCACTTTGTCTACTGTAGATGTTGGAGCCTGACAATTTGAAGAAACGCGAACAAAAGGCAAAGTTTATAGCTATATTACTTTATAGTATAGAAATGTTCTTCTTTTCCTAGAACATTTAAATTAAATCAGTTAGTCTGACTAAACATACAGCTCCCATACATACAAAGCCAACATTGACCAAACTAAACTTTGTAAGTTTGAGAAAAAAATATATCATAAAGAACATTTTGCTTTACCCCCAGTCAGGTCTGTAGGTATCAAGTGCATTGGGCTTTTTGAGGACCAAAACAAAGAACTCGTGCATTTCCAACACGAAAGTGTCACCACTGCTCTTAGAGAAGAAACCAGTCAACAACCTGTGTTCCTCCTCACTGAGAGCCTGCTTGTATTGTTGTGAGACTCCTGCAAATGGATCCTGTAGAAAACAAAGAATGCATAAAACAAACAAGGTAATAATAAAATGATATTAATAATAATCATATGGTTATATTCAAATTTATTAACAACAAATAGATATATAATTTCCATCTAAACTGGCAGGGTTGTGCAATGCCTTACCCTCTTGAGCCGCAGCATATTTTCTGATTTGAGCGAGGCAAGCAGCTGCCACAGAGCCACACAGTGCTTTAGATAACACATGCTCAGGGCCTGTAGTCAAAACAGCAAGAACATCATAGTTTTTTTACATCTAGCATTTGAAAAAAATAAACAATGGATTTATTCATTTAAACCAGTACCTGCAGACTAAAAATATGCCATGAACCTCAAAAATGTGTAGATAACAAAAGAGTTTACATTTACAGCAAACTGCTTGTATACAAAGTAACAAAACTGATCAGCCTGGTTGTTTTGTGGAAGTGAGAGAAAGTGCAACAGGATAAAAAACAACGTCTCAGATAGGCTGACCTTGAGGATATGTGGAGCCATCTGCTTTCCCATCTGCAGCACCTCCTCCAGGTAGCAGGATAGCTGCATATTAGCCTCTCCCCCGGTCATGGCAAGGAAACCAAGGGCCACTTCCAATGTGGACAATGCCTCACATACTTCACTGTAGGACTGCAGCTCACCAGCCACGGCAAACAGGGTGAGAGTTAGAAGAGGCTCCTGTTGGCACAAAGACATGGGTCATGGACACATCAGGGCTTATCTACTGCAAAGTGTGTGATAAGTGTTAAATGAACGATTGTCCCAGTGGAGTACTCCTGTTTAATACAACTTACTTGATTGACTTTCGCTTTTACATCTTTCAAGATAATCTCATAGTCGCGGTCATGTCTGTTCACTAGTGTTGGAATGCCCTGTGATAAAATTTGAAATAAAGGAAATAGTGTCTGAACAACTTTGTGCAATATTTCAGGGTAGAGCCAGTGTGCTCTGTTTTTCATGTACTCACAGTCAAAGTGATGATAGGTTTGCCCTTTAGGAAGCGGGAGACAATCTGCTGCTGAATCTTGGGCAAGTCATATTCGTGAAGGGTCTCGTGGCCCCTCTCGATACTGTACTGAGTGTTAGACAGAATCAGGGGCATCAGGTCCCTGTCCACCTCGTACCGGATCACATGCAGGTCGGTCAGATCTGCAGGGCTCACTTTGTAGCTGTGAAAAAGATGAACAACGACAGTGAAAGACAGTGTGCCTATACACTGATAAGTAATTATTAGCACCAGGTGGTTTTATTTTTTTTCACACAAATATTATTATTTATGTTTTGCCCCATTTTAGCTTTGTCTTAGTAATTACAAAGACATATCTAAAATTGTTTGTCTAGCCTCAGAAAGTCAAACCCAGTACACACAAATTGTAAACATTTGGGAAAAGCTCTTGGTCTATTTCTAAGTGTAAAAATGTAGCAAGAGCGCCCCCACCTGGTCTCCTCTCCAGTGTGTTTATCCACACAGTAGATCAGATCATTGTGCAACGCAATGAGGTAGCTGATAAGGGCTGTAGAGCATAGACCTGGACCTTGTCGCTGTGGTAACAGCATCTTCAAGTCAGCATTGAGGGTCATGTCCATTTGGCAGAACTCAGCTGGGATCTTAATCTCACCTGAATGAGAACATTTTAATTCCAGTTAGATTATGATGTTTAGCAGGCCAGTTTTAGTCTAACAGAATATGTTATATGTGTTTCACCATTTGTTGCCAAAGATACTCTGAGCTGATTCCATGTTTTCAGGAAGATTTCGATGTATTTCTTATACCAGGCTTTCAACGAATCTGCACATATGAAGAAATCAAAAAATTGATTCAAAATGTGCACATATAAAACTGATTTTGCAGTACATTAGGTACATAGATGACCATAGTATATAAAACTGAGTGGTACCTACAGTTAAAAAGCCAAGAAATGCTAGTATACACAGTGAGTTTCAGTACCTGATTTCTGACTTTGAATAAAATTATCAATGGTGACACAAGTCAGATCAGAAGTGTTTTGGAACCTCTTGACCAGAGCCCTCTGTAGTGTGAGGATGTCAGGAAGGTGCCTCACCAGTCTAATCTCTGCTTCCTAAAAAAATAAGAAAATATTTATTTAAGTTCTCTTATGAACTGAAGCACAAAAAAGCGTATGTAAAATGTAAAAAGTTAAAGTAACTTTAGTAAAAAGTAACTGTTTTGGCTTATCAGTTTTTTACAGGCATATATTTGTGTAGATTGGAGCATCTTGTCTGGCAGGTATGAATGGAATAGCTTAAAAGTTTGCATTGAAACTAAGGTCGTCAAGCCATTAAAAAATAATGTAATCACAAACTAAGATGTTTTTTGAACCATCGACACCAATGCTCCACAAATATTTGTTTCAGTTGGTTACTGCTGGCAGAACCAACTGGATCTATTGCCCCCTGATTATATGTTTAACTCTGCTCTGGCCAGAACAGCTTTAATGATGGCACAGCAGAACACGATTAACTAATCCTTTAACTGCTTGAATGTGTTACTGTTTGTGCGATTATTTAATGGAAATTAACACATTATTTCAACACCCCTAATCTTTAAATGCCCTAAAAAATTGTATAAATAGGACACAGAGTGTATGTTTGGTCACGGTTTTCTTACCCTATGCAGAAATCTCCACAGCACAGGAAGGGTCTCTCTGCCATCATTCTGCTCTACGATGTGAGTGAGGCTAATCAAAGACACTTTATCTCTGCAGCTCCACACAGAAGAACCATGGATCAAAGAATTCTGGGGAAGTGAGGCCAAAAAGAGACGAGGACTACCAAACATGAGCTTCATGATTGGATTGGCAGAGATGCGTAAGTCAGTCTGGATGAATGTGTTAACGTCCTTTAGCTGTTTATCCAAGTGCTGTGGAAAAGAAGAAGAAGAACAAAACTATAAGTCATATGAAAAAATATATACTACTAAAAAGACAGGATTAGTGCATAACTCTAAAATGTCTGCATTATGCATTTCAATTAACAAATATATAACAACAACATTTCTACCTTCAGCTTAGGTGTGATGAAGGCATTGCTCACTTCCATTTCCCATCCATTTCTAGCCTCTTTGGTGGAGAGACAGATGTCATAAGGAACAGGCCCTTAAAGGAGAGATGAACTGAGTTTAATAGTTGAATGTAATGCCAAAAACATAGAGTTTTGATATTATATGTTTGATGTTTTGATAGAAAGGGTAATCATGATAAGCCTGACCAATAAATCTTACTCTTTTGACTTTACATTATACCATATAACTTAACACATTAATAACATCCATCTTTACACATAAATTGCAAAATTACACGATACAATTTGTGACTACCAAAGAGGACAACTTCTCTTTCCTTCTTCTTAGATGTTTTGCCAACTACAATGAACAACATAATCTAACCAAAAATACACAGCAGGGGAGTGTAATGTTTCAACCTAATGGGAAGAATATAGCTGCACCATTAAATGAATAATTTTCAGAAAACTTTTTTTTCTTTTTATAATTAATATCTCTATCCAATAGTCACACAGAACTTTATAGTTTTATAGTAATATGGTATTGCACCATGTAGCTGTGTTAAGTTGTTTCTTACATTTCTGTTGCTGCTGAGGTTCCAACAGGTTATTAATAAGTAGATGAACAGTTCTGACAGTGTCGTCTGTCCCCTTGCCCAGAGATTTGATAATATGTTCCAAGTCCTTCCGCAGGTGGGCCAGTAGGAATGCTCCTGGCTCAGGGACTGGAGGCTTGATGATGGCAGAAATATTCTACAAATACAAAATCAGTGGGTGACTGCTAAGAATACTCTCTCTTCCATGCAAAGTTTGTTTCCCACAACTGCACATTTAAACAATACTTTGCAGTTCTGTATTCAGTTCAATTCAGTATAATATAGAGCTACATCGAAACAAAAATAATCTCAAGGCACTCAGACCTTACAGATGTACAAAAACCTAACAAGTGCCACTTGAGCAAGCACTGTAAGTTTGTTAATTGTAATAATAAATAAGAATTGTATTTGTTATCTTGTCCAACTTACCTGTGGGTGGCTGCAGGCACCTAGCAGCATTGCTATGTGAGTGAGCATGCGGACAACAGTAAAGGGAACAGGGGAAATGCCCTTTGTGTCTACCATTTCTGGATTGTCCCTGCGACTGGGGTCACCAAGGATATGGCCTGTCTGAGTGCGATCACCCCTGTAAAAAGACAATGCATACAGAAATACAAATTACATTCAATAGTGAACTGTCTTCTGTATTTTTCTTCCTGGATTGTTAGTAGGTAACATACTGCAACTGAGCAACATGAAATCCTTGCACAGGTAAATGGTTGTTTCCTCCAATAACGACACCACAGTCTAAGCAACGACTTGTTTCCATGGGCTGGCCACACTGGAACAAACAGGAGACAAGGAAATCCATTAAATATTCTACAAAAGATTAAATAAATATCTACAGGAGACTAAAAAACTTATTATAAGTCATGTAGAGCATAACATACCTCTCCAATTGTGCAAAAGTGGCCATTTGGACAGCCTGTGGTAAGAGTACATCAAAAATTACTATAAAAGTGGCACCTGTATAACATCATCAAATGACGCATTTCATAAGTACTGTAAGAGTATAAATATATTGTTTATTACTTACGGTACCACTGCAATCCTCCCATAGCTTGTTGAGCCACAGCTAACATGTCTTCTGGCATAGTGGGCAAGAAAGCTGCCTGCATAAGCAGATAAAAGTATACACTTCAATAAAGAAGAGGTCTAGTTGACACCACTGAAAGATGAATGAAACTTCATGCATACAGTACCTGCATGTTAGCAGGTGTCTTTGCCAGCTGCTGCAGGGGACCTAAGATCCCTTGGTTCCCACAGAACAAGACAGCAGCCAGGTGAATAGTTAAATCCATCAACACACAATGGGCAGCAGAAGCCCTGGGACGAACAGTCAGTGGGCCCAGTTGGTTATTCACCAAAGACCTGGCAAAGACCTTCACTTCTGGGCTTCCAAGGAATTTCGAGGTCTGAATGTAGTTCTCCACAACTTTCAATTGCTGTTGGTACATAACAGTCTCATTATGGTTATTGGCATACACATATTCCAATGGATGTAAACGAATATGGTTATGTAAGAGCAGTTCATATAGTCTTTATGTAAAGCTCTACCTCAGGCTTGGGATGGAAGCTAGCATTGGCTTCTCTGTAGAGCATGGTGACCTCTCTGTACAGTGCCAACAGAAGGTAGACTGTTGTCCACTGTGGTGAACATCTACATCCCTACGAAGACAATACCAACATAAACAAGCATGCAAAAATAGTGCCTGCTTTTGTTACCAGAAAAAAGTCATGTAACACTACCTCACATGTCTCCTCCAGTCCGTCGACTGTGCCTTCCATAACCACTTTTGCAACAGCATTTCTGATTGTCTTGTAGTGTTCCCCACACACAAGATACTGGTCTACTGGGGAAGCTTCTTCAGTCTGGGTAAAATTGATATTTGGGATTTAATTACTACCTGCATTACAGTAGATGCATTTTGAAAATTACTTTGCCTTAATTTGCGTACTACACTGAAAATCACACTATGTGTAACTGAACCTTTTCAAGAACTTCTTTGGGGAAGAGCCAGTGCATTGTGTCCCTTCTGAGGAGTTTCTGGACAAACTCCACTCCATGTTGGCTGCCGATCTTTCGAATCAAGTAGACACGATACCAGTCATTTCCACTGCTACTACACAACTCTACCACGCTGGTCAGGAAAGCTGCAGTTACATTCTGACCACCTTCATCTGGTTTGAGAATAAAGAGGGATTGTTAAAGACATTTGACACAAGTTAAAACTATGTGACATGCTAATACTATATCCATCCTAGTTACACACCACTGGCTCTCAGTTTTTCCACAATGAGGCTAGCAGCCATATCTAGGTCCATGCGCACTCTGGCCACCTGCTGCAGATACTCTACAGTGGTTGTTTCATGTGTTTGCAAGTAGTCAGTCAGGAAGGCCACTTCCTCCTTCAGCCATATCTGCTGATCTGCTTTGGATCTGAACTGCAACCTCTCAAACATGGAATCCTAGAGAAATAAAGGTAAAAGAAAGGAAAGTTAATTTATTGTATTACATTGTAAATGATTAAATGGGATGGGATTCATTTGTACCTCCAGGCAGTTAATGTACAAGCAGTACAGTTCAGTTTTGTCTGTCTCCTCCAAGATGTTGCTTCTTTCAACTGCCAGCAGATGCTGCTGCAGGTAATCTTTAACTTCATCAAAGCTTCAAAAGAAATGCAATTTGTTCAAAAAAGAAATACTGTTTTAGGATTTTTAGGAGCATACATAAGTAGGCAAGCCTCATTCAGTATATAACCACAGCCCTTACCTGTACTTCAGCAGCAGTTTGAGAACTACTGAGCGAACAACTGGATTTTTATCCACAGACTCATCAAACGGAGAGAAGACTTTTGTCAGAATTTGGCGATTACCTGCAGAAAATAAAAAAAACAGATAGTCATAGCGGAGGCTTAGCAGAGACACTGGGGTATACAAGTAACAATAATAAAAAGTGTTGTACTTCTCAGAAAGGGAACAGGGCCTGCTTCCATCATGAGAAAGGACAACAAATGACCAATGACAGCTGGACAGGGCGGGGAGTTGTCCTTGAAGCACACAGTAGACACCAGGTCTATGAAGAAAGCATTGCACTGCTTCCTGAACTGAGCATGTTGTTTGATGAGAATCCTATATATGAAACACAGTTAAACATGTTTTTTGAGTATTTATTGCATAGTCAAACAGTAGAAGAGTACTGTACCTGGATCTCATCAAGGAACTGACATCATATTAATAGCTATCAGTAGGTCATGGTATATCATATTATTGTTGTGTGAGTGGAAAGAAACACAATATACATTTGCATGTTGTGAGGAACAAACCAAAATATGATTAGTTTACTTTGTAGTAATGCAGTTACTAACCTTATGTCATCAGAAGGAACAATGGAAAAGTCATCAGTAATTGGTTGCATGCAAAGGGGACAGTACATCTGACCGGGGCCCAACCACTGTTTGATACAGGCAATGCAGTAGATGTGTTCACATGGCAGGCAGACTGGATCCTGGAGGTCTCCCATACACACTGGGCACAGTGTAATACCAAACCTGGATAAAACATAAATAACAGGCAAAGACCCATGTTGGAAGCAACATGCAACAGGGGAGATAATGATGAAATGTATAAGTTAAATAACTGAATTTCTACCTGAAGATGCGTTCCACTGCTTGATCTTTGCAGGTTTTAAGCAAACAAATTACTGCCTCAAATGACTGCTGAGTTTTGAGATCAGAATTTGTTTCCAGTATCTTGATAGAATAATATAGACAATGTTTTTTATTATGGATGGACAATTTTGGGGCAATACTGTACATTTCATTTATATTGTTAAAATTCAGGTCAGTAAGACCAACCTGGCCAAGTCTTCTGGTGTGCTCCAACACAACAGGTGTTAGCTTTTTCTCCACCTCCTCAATCCCCAGCAACAAGTGCTCCACAAACAGAGAGAGAGAACATATTCGGTTCCATCCAGTTCTAGGAACAAACAAATACACATATGACAAAATACAGGCAGTAGGATCAGTAGGCTACATAAAACCTCGGCCTCAGTACATACAGCTAAGACAATGGTGAACACACAATTGTGAAGAGTTAATTAGTTTTACTCACTGGACTCTACAGACGATCGCCTTGCTTCTCTCTCCATAACGTCTCACATTTTCCTCTGAGCAAATCAATTCAATGGGAACCTGGAGTTTTTTGACCTGCCTGAGCCAGGCTTGTCTTTGGGCATCTGTGTCCAAGGCTCTAGGCTCCAAGTACTCCACACACGCAAAAGCAGCATACACATCAAGTACCTTTTAGACAGGGGGAATATGATCACTACACTTTGGCACAAATTCATTAAGTAATTCAAAAGCTATAAACAATGCAAATGTTTTAGTATAAAATACTAAAATAGTGTGTAGGCACTTACCAATTCATCATAGTCACTGGTACGAAGCATCCTTAAAAGATCTTGGGTCACCTGTGGCTCAATGCATATAATTCTAGAGAGGTTCTGCAGTCGGTTCTTGAAGTTGTGATAAGCAGCATGGACCCATGGAAGCGATATCACTGTTTGCGTTTCATTTAGCTGAAATTGTAGTTCAGTCACACAACAGTGCAAGGCACCACACAGGAGCTACAAAAGCACATAGCGTGTTAATATAAAAATGCACAAACCACAACAAAGATGTAGTTTTAACATTTAGGTATAACAATAAAACAACCTCCAGGTCTTCCTGGCAAGTCACATTCATTGTCATTGAGATGAAATCCTGTAGGTAGCGTTGAAAAAACTCTGTCTGCATCGCTGAGTCTGCTTTTGTAATGTATCGTCCAAGTGGCGTCTTCCAAAAGAACTTATCAAACTCTTCTTGAGTTTGGCCTGACAAAAATATAAAGTTAGTGTAATGGCAAAACACATATCATGTCAGTTATGCACCATACAAGATAATACATGTACAACAAGCACAACAAGCAGTACCTTCATGTTGAAGTGCATGAACCCAGAGCTCCTCCAAGAAGTCCTTGATCCTCCAACTGAAGGGCATGCTGCAGCTCATGTTCTTACCTTGAGCAATGTAGTTCTGTACGAGGATTGTTCTTGTCTCAGAGCTGTGAAAATATTTTAAATATGCAAGTTATGTAAGTAAACACTACATCTGTTATAAGTGTAATATTGCCATAACTTACTTATGGTCTAATGTTAGCTGTGAGATTTCCAGTAGCTTATCATCACCGAAGATATCTAACCACAGCCTCTTAAGAGATTCACCACAGTTTCTATCCAGCAGCATGTCCATGTTTTGGTCACGGTCAATGACTGAAACCAGTTGTGCCAAGAGGGGGACAACTGCTGCCTGAACACGTTTCCACAATGTTTGCCTATTGTGTCAAAAGTTTAAAGTTCTATTAAAAGTAGTAATAGGGTAAACATAATACTGCCTGAAATGACTGCTGAGTTTTGAGATCAGAACAATTTAATTACTTAATAGTCTCCAACTGATGGACTCACCTGAAGGTGCCTCCTTCTTGCAATGCATCAATGTTTGAAGCCTCCTTAATGACCCAGTTGCTTTTGAAGGCATTGTCATCACGAATTGCAAGCAAAGAGTGAAGACGCCGCTTCACAGTTTGCAGAAATTCACCTGACAATCATTAGATAACATGATTAACCTGTCAATTGCTTTAGGAAAATAATAATAATAATAATAATAATAATAAGTGCAGTTTGTATCTTTACTTTCATTATCACTGAGGAGAGTCAGTAAGAGCTCAACTCTCTGAGTACTGCGAAGGCCACTTTCCACCTGGTCCCTCAACATGGTCACTGCACTATGCACACAGCTCTGCAGAAGTGCTGTAGTATCCAGAACATTATCTGAGTCCTGCCGCAGGAGGACACACAAAAACTAGTGTCACATGTAACTAATAATATAATGACATGTCACTATTGTCACGTTTACCAATGCCCAATGCAAGTGTAAATTGTAGTTAAAGAAAGAAAAAAAATACAATGTAATATTGTCTGACAATATTTGAGACAATTCTCAGTCATTCAAGTGAAGTTATCTAGAAGTTGGAGTTATGGCAATTTGACTTCTTTCTTGTCAATTTTAAACATTCCACTACTCATTCAAGTAGCTTCATGACTTATACTTGGATGATTAGTGAAATGTTTCAGCCTAACAGAAAGAAGCCCAGTCGTCATGACTTGAACTTCCTAAGAGTATCCCTACAATAAAGGCTGTATGAAATGTACCCACATGTTCCTCCACAGCTTTGTCCTGCTCATTTTCAGTGTACATGTCGTCCACCTCCATGGCTGTGAAAAAGGGAACAAAATTTAAGGCACAAAAGATTTTTGTATGAAAAAGAAACGTATTTGTTTATTCATCAACTCTTTACCTTCAGGCTGATTCATCTTTGTTTCAAACATCTGACTGATTGTCATGCTTTGCAATGCTTTGATGTCTGAAACAATGTCTTTTGATTGTCTGAGGTCATCAATGTGAACAGATTTCCAAGGGCCTGTAAATATCACATTTCAGATTATTCTCTATTCACCATTAGCAAAATTGAATTCATGTGTTGTATTAGTCTTACCTCCATGAAAGCCAACATAAGAAGTCCCCCCTTCCATTCTTGGCAGTCTGGTGATAAAGTAGACAAACACCTTGCTTCCTGTGCTCTCCTGAGTTATCTTGTTAATTTCATTTAGAGATGAATACCTAAAAACAATAGCAAAACTCAATACAGCAAAAGTAAACACTTACAAAAAAGTAGTATACTTAAAGTTTATTTTATCAAGTATACTTAAGTATAGTAAGTATACGTACTTCTAGTATATGTATACTTCTAGTATACTTGCTAGTATAGTAAAGGGATAAATTCGCCCACTTTCCCACTTTTTAGTTTACCTCTGGTAAGTACATGAAAAGTATACTGTATACTTACTCGTTTTTAGTTTAAAAGAAGTATACTGATAGTATACCTAAATATACTTATTTTTCGTAAGGGCACACACAGTGGTGCAGATCCAACAGAGAAAAAAATCTTGGACCTACTTTGCAGATGCAATGAGATTGGCACTATGAGAGGCTTCCCCAAAATCACACTGAATGATGAGAATCTTGTTGCAAGGTCCAGTGTTACTGGCATTTTCATATGTGAGGAAGTTCCTACAAAAAACACATTTATTTTTTAGTATTGATAATAAGTCTAACAAGCTACCAATATTTACTAGTTAATAACTATTTTCATAGCTTTGTTTACTGCAGTTTATTGATTGAGAAAACCAAGTTAAAGTTAATGACCCATAACTGTTCTACATTCCTCAAAACATCAACAAACCTGATCTTCTTCAAGAAGGAATGTTCCGTATCAAACTGCTGGAGTGAGAGGAGCTCAACACACAAAATTTTCTCCAGTCGTCCCAAGTCTGACACTGTCAAAAGTCTGGAGAATGTTGTAACCTGTGGTTTAAAATTACAATCAGTAAGGCCTTATCAGGGATTGTATAGTATATTTGAAACTGGTATTGTATAACTTCAAACTTACCTCTGTGAAGGAGGAGCTGCAATGGACTTCCTGTTTTATGTGAGCAAGTATATAATCAGTCAAGCAGCTGTTACTCAGTTCTTCAAAGTAGACTTTGGCCAGAGGTTCACTCTCCACTTTGGGGAGGCCTGTGCAGTCTAACCGCACAACTGAGTCTGGTGTAGCACATCTGAGCAGCATCTTTTTAGCTTCATCAAGTACCGTTTTCTCAGCATCTGAGATACCCACACTGCCATTCAGCTTTTCTATTACTTGAAGAATCACAGAAGCACAAGTGTCTGAGTGGTAGCCAATGAAGACATCTGGTGGTTGGTACTTGTACATCTGACCGAGTGCTGCGTGTTGACGGCTAGGAAGCACAAAAAGTCTCACCCATTTCTTCAATTCCTCCACCATCCTCTTCTCTTCAGTTTTGAGGACAGTTTGGATGTCCAGGTAGTGTTTCTCAAGTCTGTTGATGAGAGGTATTGGGAACTGTTTGTAGACCACCTCTCTTTCCTCAATGACAATTAGCCGGAAGTCTTTGTGCACCCTGCATTTCACACGATGGGTGCCCAGCCCCAGGTCAACATATTTCTGTCCTCCCAAGCACACATAGTACTGGTTGAGAGCATCATACAGACTTTCATAGAGGTTCTGCAAGTTTAGGAGCACAACAGTTTGACCTGTCTCCATGCAGATTTTTACTCTGTTGATGTTTCGGCAGATCTGGGTATACTCTTGGTCTTTTGGGAAGCTGGATCCAAAGATAATTTCTGGCTGCCTACTCTCTGAAAAGAACATCTGCTGTAGGATCTGCAAGGCTGCATAGTTTTTTGTTAGCACCAGCAAGTAACGACATTCTTCTTCCTGTCCACCTGCCTCAATATTTTCTCTCACAAACTCAACTGCGTTAATGTTCTCCAAATTGGGTGAAATGTGCAGTCTGTCGGTAAAAACAGTAACTGCATCCACATCATCCTTGCCACTGAAATTTCTCAAGACAGCTTTTACGGTTTCCTCTGCTGTGGGTTTCCGTTGAGAAGCCTTGGCCACAGCAAAAATCATTTTAATCAAGCTGTAATAGTCACGAAGGCCAAAAAAACCCTTGCCTTTTTTGCGACATGTTTTCAAATAGGCCCTTGCAAAAGGTTGAAAGAAATCCCTGACCTTCTCTAAAACCATTGCATCTGATGAGCATATGCCTTTAGCACTGTCAATGAGTTCCTTCTCATCAGGGTCACCACGCGAGACAAAAATGCCTCTGTTCATCTTAGCAGGGTCTAAAGCCCAGTTGGAGATACCAATGAATCCAACCTTTTTGTGCGGAAGTGGTTCATCATCAATGCATCCCTCCTCTAGTAGCGGATGAAGTGTTTTCAACGGCATCTTTGGCGAGTCCTCAGCCAGCCCAATCTCATCAAGAACCACAACTGAAATGTACTCATCTAGGTTTTTTCCTTCCTGGAAGCGTCCGCATTGCTTGAATGTATTGATGATACCTTCTGGTGTCGAGTGAGGGCTACACTGGAAGGACACCAGATGGATCTGTTTCAGCCTTTTGTAGAGGTCAGAATGAGCTGCTTGGCCCTGCATTGCATCTGCCACCAGTGTTTTAGACAAAGATTTTGAACTTCCAGGTTTTCCAACCAAGAAGAGAGGGATTCTCAATTCAATGCAGAGAACCATCATGAAGACATTCTCTTTTAGAGCACTGTTTTTTGCAATAGTGTCCCCCATTGGCACGCCACTCAAAAGTAAATCCTGCATGAGTAAGATCTCCTGCATTATCTTCACATGGCTGTACTGTGGTGGCAGGCTTTTGCTGATATACTTCCTATACTCATCCTTATTTTCTAGACAGCCATGGTAGCACACTCCTATGGCCATAACTAAAGACCAGAGAACAGGGTCTCTGTCCTCAGGTTGTCTTGGATTCTTCTCCTTTAAATCAGCGGTTTGTTCACTCTCAAATTTTTTAAGCTCTGCAAAAAACATGGTGTGGTTGTCATAGAACCAAACAAGAGCCTGCATGCAGCGTTCCACATCTCTCAAGCTGACAAAGCTGCATTCATCCTTTCTTGTGCGCATATACTTCTGTGAAGCTGAAAGGACGTCAGTGATCCACTTGATGTATTTGTGATCAATTGTTTTGTTTTCAACTACTCTTTGCACAATCTGCTGGATGTATATTTTCTCAGTGTGATCATTTAACTGTCCAAAGTCCCACACCAGAGGGATCATGCTTGGAGGCAATGCTTGAACTCTATACACTAACTGGCGGAGAGGGATAGACCCAAGTTTTTCATCTGTCTCTTCAGCTCGAACTCTGTACCCAAGGCCAGCAGATTCTAACCTTGTGATCATCTTATCTGTGTGCTTTCTGTAAGGGTTGCAAGCTGCAATAATCTGCAATCCACTGTTGGGTGTCAAACTTTCACCATTGACTGTCTTGTCACAGAGAACCTCCTTAATACTGCTGATGGCTTCAGTAGTGTTTGCCTCATCAAAAAAAAGAACAGAGTCAAATCCGTAGTCTTGTTTGTTGATGAAACCAATGTTTTCTGCTTCTCTGACTTTGGTGTAAATCATCTCTGATGTTGTTCCACCATGTACCTTGACCAGCTTCATGTTCTCAGTGGCCACTCCACTTCTCCGCAACTCACAAAGGAACTTAATGAGCCTTGTCTTACCACATCCTGTCTCACCCATGATAATAACTGGAATGCCACACCTGAACCGCATATGGATTGCCAGCATCTTTAGTATATTGTCAGTTGTGAGTTCAAATGTTTCATCAGGGTCAAGAGGCCACTGGATACCAAGAACGTTACAGATCCTCTCTATCTTCTCCCCTCTTGGAAGCTGATCAAAGTCAATGTTGAAAGGAACTCTCTGCAACCGTAAGCCTTCATACAATGCTTTTGTCATGACATTCTTTCTTATCACCCTTCCAGAAGTGGGCTCAATGGCATCAACAGAGTTCTGTCCATTAGGCTGAAGATGGAAACCAACAAAGGTCATGGATACGTGGTCATCGTTGAAGAAAATATATGGATGTGGTTCTGTTTCCCATCTTTTCCTAATCAGAAAAGGAGCCAAGTCTTCATCTTGGACACCAGTCAGGTCCATCTGGAGTCTGCCGGGACTTTGGTCAGAGATGCTGAGTGATGGAGTGGCAAAGTCCTTAGCCATCAAAATCATGAAATCCACCACAAAGGTTTTGAATCCAGTCAAAGTGTCTCCAATGAAAGATGCATCGCAAAAAACAGATGTCTCACAGTCTTGCAGCTGAAGGTTAAGAAACCATGCAAAATTCCTCAGTTCTGCCCAAGATGGGTCCAAAATGCCACAGTACATGAGAAGCATCTGAAGACATTCCACATGTGAGCCCTCAACACCCTGATATGTGAACACATCAAGATCAATGTGGTTATGAAACCTTGTGAGGTATTGGTATGGGCGCTGAAAGGCTGCACTCTTGAATTCTTCATCATCCATCAGTGGGTCATCAGCGCTCACAATAATAGGATCTTCTTCCTTACTCATCTCTACCATTAGCACTTCTTTGGGCGGTCGGCAGAAAATGTTTGGGAATACATCTGTGAATGTGCCCTTTAAATTTTGGGCACATGCAGAAAACAAAAATAAAAACATGCCACCATCAGCATCAAAATATAATCAGATAACAAATAAATAATGTTGATGCAAAAGTGGAAAGAATGTTTACCTGCCGTGAGGCATTTCTTGTTGACTTTACAGTCGACTCTAAGATTTCTATGACATACAGCTGGTTGTCACTGCACTTCCACATCTTTCCTTCTGAGTCCATCAAGTAGCGCAGAATCAACAATTTGAAAAGGAACTCATGAAGGCCTTTCTGGACCTTCAAAAACAAAAAGCACAGCCAATTAAGAGTATGTGTAATCAGTTGGCTTTGTAGTACTAAGCTAAATAAACTAACTTGACTGATTTATTATTACCGATGATGTGACGTCGAAATGGAATATTGCAAGTTCTGTCCTGGGAGTGTCCAACAGAGACTGAAGGATGACATTCTCATCAACACTAGGTTCAATCAAGCGAATGCATTTTATTATTGTTGGCTTTTCATTTTTGCGCTTCAGTTTATCATATAGCCGCTTGATGTAGAGAGATTTACCTGCAATTAAAGAATAAAATCAAGAAAATTTTAAAAAATATATATCCAATATCAGTATAATATGTTGTGCATATATCTGAAACATCTGTGCACTTATATACACACCGACGCCAGCCCTTTTGGATGAGACCACTCCAACGCACAGACGATCCTTGAATACAGCAGCAGCACTACACTGATCTACTGGGACAGCATAGTGTTTATAAAGGTAACTCTGAAGGCCAACCAGTGGCTCTTTGGGAACCATGTGCAATCTGTACTGGCTGAAGGCTGATGGAAGGTAGGAGTGTTCTCTTTCTGAGCTGCAGATGATAACAAGTCTATACTCTTTTGTGCTCTGCATTTTCATTTGCTGAAAAAAGCTCTCAACTTTAAAGCTTACATCATAAGTAAGCAGATCTCCATACAGTAGAGAGTATATCTTCTGTCCCCTATAGTCTGTGCTGAGACAGCGTCTGAAAAATAACTCCACCTGTTCATACGGTGTTGAGGAGTTGCATAGGAGGACTTCATCATAGGTGGGAAGTGTCTCTTCTTCACTGTTCATGTAAATGGAGATGCAAGATGTCAAGACCTCTTCATGTGGGCATATAACAAGGTTTGGTTTTCCACTGACCATGCCTTGAGGTAGCTGCCTCTTTATCAAATGCCTACTGTTATCATCAGAAATATCTTCTTCACTCTCATCGTCTTCATGTTCATCTTCTTTGTTGGCCAGTAATGCCAGCAGTTTTCCAAGACTTTTTATATCAAGAATGCCAGGCAGAAAATTCTTCATGTCTTTCATATAAGCATTCCATATCAAATCAAACTTTCGCAAACCAATTGCTTGTTCGACAAGGCTTGGAAGGAGACTCAGTTCCATGGAGTAATCTTCCTCATCGTTACTTGGCACCATAACAAAAGTCTGAAACTCAATGTCATCATTTGTCTCTTGTGGTTTGGTGAGGATATCATACTGGAGTTCATGCCATACTTGCCTCAGGTCTGAGGATGTGCAATTTTGCTTGATGAAGGACAGCATCATGAGAGCCTGGTCCTCCATGTTGGGCACATTTTGCTGAGTCAGCTTGCTGCACAGGTAGACAATCTGTTCAGCTGTGTAGTAGTTTAGATAGTAATGTTGGGATCTCTGCTTGTTCACAAAATCCATCCAGTAGTCCAGGCATTTCTCCATTTTTTTGCAAAGTTCAGGAAGCTGCTCCTCTATGCTACCCTCCACAATGACAGCACTGACAGCACTGTCCAGGTTGAAGTCTATCACAATGCTGGGGTCCTTGCTGCTTAAACAGCAGTTGATTTGTGCTTCCCAGTGTCTGAACAGAGGATTTCCAGCTGTATGGAGTGCAATAAATGCCTCAGCTAGTCTCTGAACATTGGCAAAAACCTAAAATATGAACACAAACATAAAGTTAGATACAATTATTTTTTAATTTATTAATATAGTAATTATTAGAAGATGTAGACAATTGATGTAAAAAAGAAAGAAACATTTTATAAAATTATACTGTAAATAATTAGTACAAATTATTTATATAATATAGGGATC
>OMLM01007486.1:8191-27263 GCA_900302695.1 Helostoma temminkii
CTTTACTCTGCCTGAGACAAAAGTGGTAGGTATGTAGCATGGCCTAGATGTAACTGGCTGCCTTCACAAATTAATTTTAGAGAATTTTGGTATATTAAACCACTGTGCTATGGTACATTCTAAGGCTGACAGCCTCTGAGGTTTGGTTGTTTAAACCATTGTGTTCCCTTCATTTCCAAAGGACAGACACACATCTACTGATGTTTTACATTTATTTCACAAACTTTAATCCAAAGCAATTTTCAGTTCTTAAACGTTACAGCAGTTCGTGTCATATTGTTCACACCTACATTGTTCTGAGAAGGAAATATAGGAAGATGCTAAAAATAAACAAGATTTTCTCAAGTTCATGGTGTGCTGAAACCTCTCATCCTGCTGACTCCACAGTGTTTACCCCACATCTCTGCTGCTGATTCATTGCTGAAAGATTTTCTGGCTCGTCTGAGTAACACTTATGTGTGACTTGATTATTAGTAAAGCAGCTTGTGCACTGTACTCTATTTTGTCCACTGCATCGGAATATGTTGCGCAGACCAATTGACCCTCTAGGACCCATGTGTGTGCCAAGACGTTTAAGAGATCGACAGAGGTTTTCCTCAGATTTTTCTTTACGTGGTTGGAATACATCAGAAAACACAACAGCATAATTCTTCCAGGTCTTTATCTGATTTATACTGTTCAGAATGTTTCGATCTTTTTCTATGTTTGTACACAATTCAGGACATGGGGAGGCAAGAACATAAAAAAGCAACAAATCGTTTTCATTATAATTCATGAGCAAACTGCTGAATCTCTGTAGAACTCGGTATTCTGCATGATCAGCCCTGTCACGCAAAACCTTTTTAGATATATTACAACTGTCAACATCAGCCCATGTGTTAACCCCTGCAGGACATTTCTCCAGAACATCAGGCCATTGCACCGTTTCATTAGGACACTGATGCCGAACATTTGGCCATTTCAGAACAGTGGCTGCCACCACCCTAGAGCTGGTGTACACATCACATTTAAGAATTGTTTTCCTCACTTGTTCACCAGTGTCAGGGACTTGATTCATATCGTACTTTCCAGTTTGACTGTTGTATGGGATGCTCACAGCCACACTGAACATGTGGGGTCTATTGTAAAAGGAAGCAGAAACACAAAATATAAACCAGGTTAATTTAAAACTAGTAAGAATTAAGTATAGAGAGTTTGAATGGTGAAGTACTGTTAAAAAGTTAACTTTTATTAAAATCATATAGAAAACACTGAAAGTTAAACCATTTCTCATAAACTTGAGATGTACATTATTTAATTTGATTTTAGAGGGGATAAATAAAAAATGTGACCACCCAAAGATTGGCTATTTATGTTCTCAATTTATTTTTATTGCTGTATGATACTCTGTAAGGACTGTTTGGAAAGTGCTATAAGAGTAAAGTTTACTTACTCATATAACATAATAGTACTTATACTTACTTGGTGAAATTATCTTTCTTATAGGTTGGTGTGTACCTGCCAAAAAAGAACATTTGATAGATGTAAAAAAGCATTGATGATATAATTTGTCATAAACAGGCTGAATATTCTAAAGAGACAACACACAACAGCGTTGTGTAATATACTGGGAGTGATGATTAGCAGCTCTTCAGTCTATTAATTCTTTAATAATCTGACTTAAAATAATGCAAAATAATAATAAGATTACATTTTATTTCCATTTATTGGCATTTTGTTTTCATTAATGTTTTTATTTTATTATATAAAAATTCCAGTGACCCCTGCGGGGACTAAGCGGTTCAGAAGATAAATTAATATATTAAAATTATATATCTGCCAACTCAACTTCTTTTTTTTCCTTTCCAAAAAAAGGTGTTGCAAAAAGAAGTCACATATTTAGTGCCATGCTCGTTCAGACCATTATACTATATTGTTGATTCACCTGTTCAGGATTTCATCTACAAGTCCTGCAAGTTCATTCTGATCCACGTCTGCTGAACTGTTTCCAGCAGAAAGCAACACAGCCAGCATCACAGCCATCCAGCACAGACCAGCCATCTTAAACAGTAACAGTAACAGAGGATAAAAACAGAAATAATAATAACTTCACCATGAGTGAGTACATTAGAGTCCGAGAAAATGGATGTGGCACACTGCTGGGTATAATTTTTTCTTTGAGAAATTTGTTTTAAAAGTCAAATTGTCTGTGTTTACATAATAACCATGTGCTCATGTTTTACTTAAAGGAAAAGTCCACAGTCTTTATTCTGTGCACAAAACTATTCTAAGGCTAACATGAGATGTAATCAGTCAAGCAGTTAAGATGATGGATGGATGGATGGATAACATAATATTGTATCAATGGATACCCAGAGTAAAATATTAAGCATAATATGCCCAGTAAGCACCTATTGCTTATGACTTAGGCCACTGTAGAACCACTTTTTAATATCACAGAAAAAAAAATCTTGGATCATGGATCATGTTGCTGTTTCTCAAAGCGTGTGTACCAAATACCAAAAAATACCAAACATCCTCTAATGTTAAAAAAAGAAAAATTAACCCAAAATATTTTTACTGTAAAAATCTAAAAAACACTCAGCAGTCATCTTCTATTATAATGAAAAACAAATTGTCAAGCTCAAGAATGAATTAAAGTAGGAGCTGTTTGTTATTGTCTAAGGGTGATGTCTTAAACGATGCAGACTCCCAGAAATTCAGGGGAATTTAATGTGCTATGATTCCATAATCACCACTTGCAGTATTTATAAAACATCTACAAACCCATCAGACAAGACCCTGTATTGTTATTGTTTTAATTCAGCTTTCTTTGCCAATTCAGCTGCAGCCTCTACACATTACACTGATACATTCACATACTAAACAGCAAACATTTATATTTGGTGCCAAAATCTAATATTGTACCTCTGTGTTTAACATCAGTACACGTGCAGGTGTAGATAACCCTCTCCTGGAAAAGTTTGTCTTCCAGTTAGTTTCCCAGCCAGTATTAAATCTAATCCAGTCAAAGTCTTTTACCTGCTTGTGTGGAGAAAGACGTCTAACAGATGCTGCTGATTCTGTTCAGTGCAACGTGCTGTTGCAGTGAAGAGAATCAGAAGGTGGTGGCTTCATTATAGAGGAGAGGTTGAGCAGAGCCAAACCATCAGAAAGGAACCATGTTAAACATGTTTCTAAGAAACTATGTACATAGAAGAAAAGCAGAACAACATTGTGCAACTAGATTCAGGAAGCTGTATATAGCTTGTATCATTTGTATTGTCATTTAATCCTGACTACTAACCATCAGAGGCCTGCGACAGGGTTCAGTCCTTAAATAAGACCTTTGAGTAGATAGAGGTATAGTCCTTAGTTAGAGTCCGCATGTCAAAATAAAATTAAAAGACACAAAACCAAGAGAACATGTGAATCAGATAAATCATAGTAACATTGTTACATGTCTGCACATTTATGCTCTTGAGGAACATTTTTAGTTAGTTTTAGTTAGAATTAAACCAAGCAATAAATACACATCATACTTTTGAATACATTTCTGCAAATGTTAAAATAAATAATTTACTATGTTAGATGTGACTGTACTGTGTTGTTTATATGTGGAATGAAGGATAAATTCATTCATGACCAATCTGACTAAGAAGATATCAATATAAAGACAAAAATCTCAGACATATATCAGACAAAATGTGAACTGTAACAGCGACACAGTTTCAAAACTAAGCTCAGCTCAGTTAGCCAGATAGAGGCCAGATCATATGATGCAGAACCCCATCACTGTCCTTCTTGGGCAAATAAGTCTTACATAACTTAGAGGTGTGTTTGTGGTCACTGCAGTCCCCCAGACCATTGCTCCTCCTCCTTCATGCTTCACAGTGGGGACCACACACTCAGGAACCATCTGTTCACCCTTTATATGTCTAACAAAGACACAGGTCCAAACCATCCATCCATCCACTATCCTAAATGCTGGTCCTTTCAAGGGTTGTGGAAGTGCTGAAGCCTGTCCCAGCTGTCACTGAGCAAGAGGCAGGGTACACCCTGGACCGGCTGGCAGATACAACCAAAAATCTCTAATCTCCTCAGACCAAACAACAGTTTTTAGACTGATTTCCTGACGTAATGCTGGACATCTTTACTGAACTGAGTTTGTCTTGCCATAATATGGATTTGTAGCTCTAATACATTAACAGAAGAAAATTAAGAAGGCAACTGTCACAGATTCACTCATGACCAGGCAGTATGTGGACTGAAAAACACTCTGGGTGACTACCCGTTAATCTGATGAGAGAATGTCATGACTGAACTAAATAATAATAAATATAATAAAAAAAGTTTTACTTAACAATGTGCAGTGGCCTCAAACAACAAAAACATGTCCCTTCTTTACTTTCTAAACATAGATTCATGCTATATATTTGTTTTTAAAAATGTGTTTTAGGATTTGATACAGAGAGATTTTTTTCCTAAGTTGACTGCAACAATTGAACAAAACTCACAGAGATTGAAAGTCAGCCAGTATGGATAGAATCTGAGAATCTGTCTTTGGCTCTCTCTTGTGGTAGCATTAAAAAAGGCAGTGTGTAAGGTGCTCTGAATTTTTCACATTTTAAAAAAGTTTATTTGAATGTGAATCAATACATTTACAAAGTTCTACAAACAAGGTAAAGTATCTCACCAAGGGCTGAGCCCAAAACTTGTAATTCTTCACAGATAAAAACAAGAGCTTGAAAGAAGCTGTAAGCAAAAACAACTAAACATGTGGTGACAACTGAGCAAACAAAAGTATCTGATTGACTTTAGGCACAAACACATCTGGGCTAGGTTTAGGTATTTAAAAACATGGTTAGGGTTAGGAAAAGTTTATGTTTGCCTATAAGAATGACTGAATCCTTAATGTCACATCATGTAAATCACATCACTGGTTACATTAACAGCAACTAACAGAATGTTCACTGCAGCTGCTAAGCGCCTTTTAACACCTTTTAACATTAACATGTACAAAGTGGTCACTGTTTGCTGCTGGTAGTGTTCATTGGAGTTTTGTATTCCATCCATCTGAACCACTTAGTCCCCGTAGGGGTCGTGGGCGTGTTGAAGCCAATACCAGGTGGTCACGTAATTGCTTAGCAACTACCTTTTTAAGGATTTTAGATATGAAGGGCAGATTGGATATCGGTCTATAATTAGCTAAAATCCCAGAGTCAAGGGTTGGTTTTTTGAGTAGTGGTTTAACTACAGCAAGTTTAAAAGCCTGTGGTACATAGCCTGTTAGTAGAGATGAGTTAACCTGATCTAACATGGACATGCTGATTAAAGGTAAAACTTCATTGAGCAGTGTAGTTGGGATGGGGTCTAAGAGACAGGATAGGAATAGGATTTCATCTACAAGTCCCGCAAGTTCATTCGGATCCATGTCTGCTGAACTGTTTGCAGCAGACAACAACACAGCCATTCAGCACAGACCAGCCCTCTTTAAAAAAACAGTAACAACACAGAGGATGAAAACGGGAATAATAATACTGTTGCACACTGCTTGATATAAACATAGTTTTCTTGAGAAATTTGTTTTCAAAGTCAAACAAAATTCATCAGATCATAAGAGTGTTCACCTTCACCCCAGAATCTTTCAAACCTACAACAACACACAAAAAATGACATCAAATAATGAATTTAAAAGTAAAGGTTTTACTTGAAGAGAAAGTCCACAGTCCTTGTTTGGTGCACAAAACTATTCTAGAGCTAACTTAAGACCTTAAACAGTTGAAGAGGTTAAGATGATGAATAGATGGATAATATAATATTTTATCAATGGAATAAAATATTAAGCTTAATATGGCCAGTAAGCAAGCTGTACATTTAAATAATCAATAGGTTTTAAAACAAAACTATGACATTCTTTAGGGTGGCTATATTTTCATAACCTGAAAATGTCTTAGTATTGGAAAATTATTGATCTAAAATATGACCTATTGATTATGGCTTGTGTCACTGCAGCACTATCTTTTCATATCACAGAAAATAAACGTTCAGTGGTTTTCTCAAAAATAGCAGGTATCGATTATTTTTTATTTTATGATCATGTTGTTGTTTCCCAAGGTTTCTCATAACATCCTCCAATGTTTGGTATTATTTCACTGAAAAATATAAAGAAAAATTTACCAAAAATATTTTCACTGTAAAAATATAAAAAACATTCAGCAGCCATCTTCTATTGTAATGAAAAACAAACTGTTATTATCTAAGGGTGATGTCTTAAAAAGTTCAGACTCCTGGAATTTCAGGGGAATTCAGTGTGCTATGATGGCGTAATCACCTAATGTAGTATTTATAAAACCTGTACAAACATGTGTCAGACAAGACCCTGTATTGTTAGTGTTTTAATTCTACTTTCTTTGCCAATTCCACTGCAGCCTTTAAACACTACACTGATAAATTCACATTCCAAACACCTCAAAAAACAAACATGTATATTTGGTGCCATAATCAAATATTGTACCTCTATGCTTAACATCAATACACGTATATGTGTAGATAATCTTCTCCTAGGAATGTTAGTTTTTCAATTTTGCTGCCAGTATTAAATCCAATCAAGTGAAAGTCTTTTACCTGCTTGTGTGGAGAAAGAAGTCTAACAGGTGCTGCCAATTCCTATTCAGTGAAACGTTCCAGTGCAGTGAACAGTCAGCAGCAGGTGGATTGTTATAGAGGAGAAGTTGAGTACAGCCACACCCTCAGACAGGCACCATGTTGCTAAGATATTATGTAAATCGAAGAAAAAAATTATGTATTGTGCTGTTAGATTTAGGAAGCTGAATATATTGTTTAATTTGTATTGTCATTTAATCCCGACTACTAACCATCAGAGCCTTGCAACTGACTTCAGTCCTTAAATAAGGACCTTTAAGAAAGAGGTATTTAGAGTTCTTAGAGTTTGCATGTCAAAATAAAATTAAAAGACACAAAACCAACGTAACATTAGAGAACCAGATAATATTCTGAACAAAACTAAATCAGAATACCTCAAATAATAATTTCTTCAGCTCTTGAAGCATGTGGAAAATTTTTTATAGCGTAGAGTTAAACCAAGCAATAAATACAAATCATACATTTGAATACATAGCTGCAAGCATAAAAATAAATCATTTATTATGCTAGATATGTACAGTACTAACAGATCAAAATAATAGCAGTACAATGTGACTAACCAGAATAATCCAGGTTTTTAGTATATATTTTATTGCTACATGGCAAACAAGTTACCAGTAGGTGCAGTAGATTCTCAGAAAACAAACCAGACCCAGCATTCATGATATGTACGCTCTTAAGGCTGTGCAATTGGGCAATTAGTTGAAAGGGGTGTGTTCAAAAAAATAGCAGTGTGGCATTCAGTCAGTGAGGTCATCAATTTTGTGAAAAAACAAGTGTGAATCAGGTGGCCACTATTTAAGGATGTCAATGGTCGGGGGTTGACAGGGGGTTGACAGATCACAGCACAGTGGCCGACCACTGTGCTGTGGTACACTAGTGTGCCATGAACGATTGTCAGGTATGCATGAAATTATTCACAATTTCACCTAATTGGTCTAAAAAACATTATTTGAAAACTAATTAATTATTGTCTACAAATAATATGCCATTGTCGAGTGTCTGTGCTGTCTAGTAGTGACCAGCAGAGTAATCATGTAATACTCTTCCATTTCAGTAGGTGGCAGCGGGTAGCTAATTGCCTTGTAATTTGAGACAAGAGAATTAGTGATGCATGGATGCAACAGGTGGCAGTGACAGTGGCTTTGTGGCTAGTGAGACTACAGTGACAGTGATGGAGAAGCTTTACAAAAGGAAAAATGTAAACTCCGAACTGGGCCCTGGACAAAATTCGGACCCAGATGAAGGCCCTAGTATGAAATGGGGTCAAGAGAAAGCAAAGGCGGTGACCTCGAGCAAAGTCCGAAGGCAATACAGTGAAAGCTATATTTCATTTGGATTTACTTTCACCGGGAATGCAATGACACTGACTCCATTGTGCTTGGTGTGTGGTGGAAAGCTAGCCAACAGAGCTATGGTCCCAAGTAAGCTTAAACACCTTGGTATGTTTAATAACAGAGACAATAATATTA
Source organism: Helostoma temminkii (assembly GCA_900302695.1). Taxonomy (NCBI): domain Eukaryota; kingdom Metazoa; phylum Chordata; class Actinopteri; order Anabantiformes; family Helostomatidae; genus Helostoma; species Helostoma temminkii. The sequence continues at coordinate 16,309 of OMLM01007486.1, forward strand.
GTTTTATTGCACACCTACATTGCTATGCACAAGTCTCAGCTCTGGTTGGGCCGCTGAAAGACTAAAACCATGTCAGCGTTGTCTTCGAAGGTTCTCAGTCATCCAGATCATCGATGCTTCACCTTCCATCCAGAAGTCTTCATCAGAAGTGATGAAGCCTGGTGAAGTCTTCTGAATAAAAGGTGAAACATCTTTCAAACTGAAAACAACAGCTTTTGGGAACCTTTGAGACACGTCAGCGTGGTCTTGGCTGTTTGCCTCAGGTCACTATTGTGCAGAAAGGTGAACTCCCCAGTCTTAGGACTTGTGAACTCAGGTTTTCTTCAAGGACTGTTCTGTATATGGCTGCATTCATCCTTCATTCAAGTCTGACCACTGTCCAAGTCCCTGCTGCTGAGAAAGCCAACTATAAAGTATAATGAGGCTGCTACCACCATGCTTCACAGTAGGGATAGTATTAGCTAGGGGAAAAGCAGACCTGTTGTTTTCCAGACATACAGTAGCGATTGCAAATGTTAAGGGCCTCTGATTCTTCACTGAAGCCTCCATATATTCAAGCACATTTCATAAAAGTGTAGATAGAATTAACATGTTTTGCCATACACAAATAGAAAAAAGCACACTAACAACAACCTTGGTATTTTTCTCTGTTTAAATTATCAAAAGTTAAAGGGTGAGCTTATTCTTTGTTTTTGAGGAAATGGTCATGTTAGTGAAATTATTCAGTATAAAACCATTTTTTTAATCAATGCTGACTTGCAGATTCAGGGTGAAGAGTTCAGCAAAAACACACATGGGAAAACAGAAGTGGTAACACACTTATTAAACAATAGCAATAGTGACATGGCAGTTTTAAATCATGTCCCATATTTCTTAATACTGCAGTTACAAAGGCCAATAGAAGAAACAACTCATTGTGTGAGCACAGATCAGGTTTGCATCATTAGCACACTGTAATCTAACTTAATTTGTAGCTTTATAATATAGTAAACATGAATATTAATGTAGACGTAACTATGTATATGAGATATGCTCCTTTTAACACAGTGCCCATGGTTCATGTTCACCCATGGTGAACTTCAATATTTATTTATTCTTCTTACACGTCCTCATTATGTGGCTGTGTGGCCCTGGTCCTACTGGCTGCTGGTGTTCTCATGATTGCATTGCTGCCCATTGTTTCTTTTCACTCTCCACTCTCACTTACCCCAAAGATACGCTCAGTCTATTTTTTCTGTCCTGTGTGTGAAAAATAGCTAGATAGGAAATATTTATGAGGATCAATTAATACATTTTTAACAACTAAAACTCAGCCAGAAATCATTGATCAACGTTGTTCATAACAACTTAACTGGTGACTGTGTTTGTAGGTTACAGCTCAACTAAATAGGTAGCATCTATTGACAGATTAGAAAACATTTAACTACAAAGACACATCAGGACAATAACAAGTTGCTTTTCTTCTGATACACTGCTGCTAAAGAAAAAGTCAAGGATGTACAGGAGTAATTAGAACATGGCGGTTGTTAGATGTATTGTTGTGGATCAAAACATTGCTTGGTTGGATGGAACTGCTCCTTGAATGTTACGATGACTCTAATGTATGTTTGAGCTTTCCTGGTGAATGTTTTACCCTCACAGGACATCAGCAAGATTGTCACTCTAAAGATTATTTTATTAAGAATAGTTTTTATGCTTGTCTTTTCTTGTCAATCTTTTTGATGTGTGACACAAAATCACATGTGACAGTCTGACTTGCAGATTAAAGATAAGAATTTCAACATAAATACAACAGAAACCATTGTTACTTGCACAACCAATGTAAGATAAGATGTTTGAAGTGTGGGAACGTTTACACACCTATCAGTGTAAATGTTCTGTTGTTGGTCTCAATTCTGTTGAAGGATTAGCACTTAAACTGACCAAAGTGATGCTCAGACAACCTTTAATCAGAAAGATATCAGCATCCAGGTTTTCCCAGCAGAACATTGCCCAAAGCATCACACTGCCTCCGCTGGCTTGCCTAATTTTGGTTGAACGATTCGCACCATAGCTGCGGGAACATGTTTTTAGACTGGTGCTGTTTACTAACACTGAACCACAACTTTGAAACCATCAGGGGGTTCAACATGGTGAACAGATGTCAGCACAGACACTCAGACCGGTCTGCAGCTCTGCAGCCGCATAAGCAGAAAACTGAGATGCACTGTGTTCTGAAATCTATGGATAATAGCCAGCATTAAACATTGATATCACTCAGTCTCTAATCAGTTTATCACATAAATGTAATAAAATATAAACAAGCATTGATGGCGCTTACATTACATAACACTGTGTTAATTTGTGCCCTGTTGTGATGCTAATAGGTTATAAATGTTGGGTGAGTGGGAACGCTTACAGACCTATCAATGTAACGGTTCTATTGTTGGCATTATTGTTAAGTGGGTGAGTCTTTTGTGGGTCATTGTGCTGCGCACCCACGCCTTCACAGTGGAGGAGCATCTCTTCAGTGATGCCTCTGATATCGGAAGACAGAGGCTCAGCTTTAAAATGGAGGTTATATGAAATGACAAAAAAAAAAAAAAAAACCACACAAAAGTAAAATAACATAAATACAGCATCTTCAGCCCCTTAGCAGTAGTTGTGTGCCTTCCCACGGCTGTGCTGCAGCACACCAGCACCGTTACTTCCAGCCACTATGATTCACACTCAAACTGAGTGATGCTCAGACAACCTTTAATCAGAAAGATAACATCAGCAGATGCTTTCCAAAATGAAAGTAAATCACACAAGCACTGCAAACACAGAGGTTAGTTTATATTATAGTGTATAAAGTAATTACCAGGGCCTGATTCACTAAAGGTTCATTACTATAAAAAATGTGGCAGCCTGATCTACTAATGGTGTGCACTGAGGACTACGGCTTCCAAATGAGCAAAATAGTGCACAATGTAAAGTTTGCACTTTTGCTGTCATAAATATGCAAAGTGTAGTGAGGAGAAAATGCAAGTACATAAACTGAAAACACAGCGTGAGTGACAGAAAAAAAAAAACATTAATACTTTGTTTATTGATTTAAGTTTGGAGCTGCTGGACGAGCTACAGGCTGATTAGTAGCCAGTCACAAGAAAGAGCCACACAACAATACCAAGGCAAAACTTCTTCTTTTCATGTGTGTTGTACAGTCCAAATGTTTCTGATGGTAGTATGGCTAGTAAAGGTGAAACTAATTGTATATTACTGCATGCTTTTTTAAAGTTAGTTGTCAGTGGGTCAAGGTGGCATGCAGTACTACAATTAGCAACAACAGTGTAAATTAAACAATATTTGCAGTTTGTTGCAATCCATAACCTTTCCAACAAAAGCTGGAAAACAGTGCCAGTTTATGTACATGGTTTCCAAAGATATGCAGATGCAGTTACCTTCTTTACAATTGTACTCTTTATTTCAAATACCTATACTGATGTTCTTGCTTTGTTAGTAGGTAATCAGATATCTATTTTAAAGAGAAACTCCCCCCTCACATGTGATGTCTTGTCCAAGTGCTAGCTAACACAACTTTCTTCTGGTGAATGATTCAAATGTGGACTCACTCTCTCACGATGCCATTTACTATTGTCGCGAGCTTGTTCTGGTCCACAGCAGCCAAACTGTTTTCAGTAGACAGTAGTAGTAGAAAAACCTAGAATAATACATCTCCAGAGGATCTTGACCTACAGTTAAAAATGTGCTTCATAACATTATGACCACCGTCCTAATTTTGTGTTGGTCTCCTTGCTGCCAAAACAGCCCTGACCCATCGAGTCATGGGCTCCAGCACACCCCTGAAATTGTCACACAAATCCTTACTCTTGCCCATTTTTCCAGCGTCTAGATCATCAACTTTGAGGACAAAATGTTCGCTGTCTTATACATCTTATCCAGTAACGATGCTGTAATGAAGAGATAATCAGTATTATTCACTTCACTTGTCAGTGGTCATAAAGGTATGCCTGATTGGTGAAAATAAAGAACACTGTGCTAAAGAACAGAAAAAATAGTTTTCATTAGAACATTTTGGGCCTGGATTACAAACTTTTTTAGCTCATAGCTTTGGTTTTACAACAACTCTAGTGTTTTGGACAGGCTCAAGAATCTCACCAACCTTGTCCCCAGCAGCAGCTGTTTCCTCTGATGAACCCACTGTCCTGTACCTGCTCAGCAGCCAAAAGCAAACAGACACAGTTAGAGACCCACAGGTGAACATAGTGGAACATTTAGCAGCTAACAGAGTTGATAAAAACTGGCATGTCAGAAACTCCATGACATGTTGCGTAACACTGAGCATCTACACAAATGTAAACATGGCGAAGAGAAAGAGAAACAATGATGTTGATGCTCATGCAACATGGTAACTGTGAAACAGATGATTGTGGAGCTACTGTATAACAACATGGCGTCTTCATGATATGAGAGATATGAGTAAGCAAGCAACCCAGTGAGTTCTGTCATAATCATTATCAAGTTTTCAGATCACCTTGCAATATACATTTGCACAACAGCCATTTCAAACAGATGGCTCCTGTCACACCAAGAATTCATCAAGAATTCATTACTCATCTAGTTTGACACATTGACCATCTGATCACAAAAATGTGTGTCTAGACTTGACAAACCATTTGCACCATAATAATTAATGCGCCTTTAAAATACCCTTAAATCCTCCCCCCACAACCCGTAAAAATTTCTCTGATACAGCTTTATGGCAGAGCTTTAATCTCATGTTGGGTAGTGGCTAGGTGAAGGTGGAGAAATGTCAACGGTGTGGAGATATTTTAAGGTAAGTGTTATCAAAACACACAGTACAACGAGTTTGCTAATACCAGCGGCAGCAGCAGCAAACACCACTGCATGAAACACTGGAGAAGGGAGAGAAAATGTCCAGATACAACCTGCAGGCTGATAAGATAACTGAAGCTCTTACTCAGTTTATTGTAATGTTGATGAAAACACCAGATTCCTTTCTCCTCAGCTGCTGGAGCCCAGGTTTGTCATTCCCAGTTGTCATCGCATCATTGACACTGTGTTACTGAAGGTACAACTTCAGCTTCACCACTGATATTTAGACCAGCAGTATCACCCCACTGCCTCTCATCAGCACAGTGGGTTGATGAGCATTTTACTCTTGAGCAAATCATTTTACAATCAATGCACTTTTGGTTCTACTACTCCCTCCTGGAAGAAACTGATTAATTGAAGTTGAGTTTTATGTTAAATTTTAAATGTGAGCAATAGTCTCCTGTTTTTGTTTAGCCACACTCAGGAAAAAAGTGGTATCAGTTCATCCCTAATACTAATGACAGACACAAAACTGATTACTCACAGTTATTTTTCCATTAATATGAATATCCCCATTTTCAGACATAATTGGCCTCCAAATTATATTTTATGTCTCTGCAGCAGTGAGAAATCAATAAGGCCTTGGTGAAATTTCTTTTACACTTGGACTTGAGGATGAATTGTGAATATTTTGATGGTCAAAGGTCAAGGTCATTGTGACCTTTCTAAGAACCTCAACCCTTTTTTAGAAATACCTGGGTGCAATTTCATCACATCTGGCACAAACCTATTAAAATTTCTGGACAGACGTGCACGTAAAGTACATGTTTGCAACTAGTTATGCAGTATTTAACATGGTTGTATGTTTTGATGAGTGTATTTAAAAGGAATTTAGAAAGAAAGAAGAGACTCATTTCAACTTCCTACATCTAACTGCAGAAGTCTCTCCTACCATCTTTCTATTACAAACATGGCTAAATAAGGGCATGGTGCAACTCTGAGGGTTTGGCCACGATCAGCTTCTTCTCTATAAAAATGACCCATGTGTCTGACTGTGACAGCTTCCTCCTCACACTAGGAAGTAAAGCCAGTCAACAGCTTCTATCAGACAACTTTCTGCAACAAAACAGGTAAAAGATTTTCTCTCAGCTGTCTCTACACTTTAAATATAAAATGTAACTTGGATCTGGGGTTGTGTAACTGCAGGCTACTTTCTGTGCCCCTTTTCTTATTCTGCATTTATGTCAGCAAGGTGCCACAGAGTTTTGGTGTTTATCTACCACTGAATATGGGAAATTATTTTCTGTCTTTACAAATCTTTATAATGAATTTCAGCCATTTGTTTGGTGTCTTGGCCACAACATCACTGTTTTGTTTTAATCTCACTGTCCTCAGAGTCATCTGCAGAAAAAAAAGCTCTTAAAAGCTACTGTACATTTCCTAGTCAGCAGCAAAGAGCACACACACATAGTTATAGGCTACTACATAAACATAGTGAATCATTTAGCATCTTAAGAATCAGATATTGTTTTTAACTACTGTATATGTAAATAAGTAACAATTCACTAACAGGTTTTTATTGATTGTAGCTTTGCTTTTACAAAGTGATGATGTGCTGTCCTCAAGTGGCCAATTACCTGCTACTGTAGGATTAAATAGGACAGTAGGCAACATTTATAGATTAATATAATTGTTTTTGTATTTATTCATATCCACAGTCTCTGCTATATGCATGCAATGAAGTTAATGAGTAACACGGTTGAGTTTTGCTGTGTGCTGATGAACCCCATCACAGAAATGAGCTCTGTTCCACATCAGACCTGTGCATTGCTGGAACCACTAGAGGTCAGCAATGACAAGACTTTAGGAAAGTGTCAAAGTGTCAAAAAATGTTTTCAGATGTCAGTTTTCAATTGTTCTATGAAGTCAGAAGGTTAAAAAGTCTTCTTAGTGATGTCACCTGTTTGAATAATGCAATAAATGAAATAATGCATGAGTGCAGTTTGTAATTGACTATATGTGTTTGTCAGTTTTAGGGCCATTGGATCCTACAGGCAACAACTATGAAGGTAAAAACAAAGCATCAACTATTTTCAGCAACTATTTTTAATAAGTATATGGTTTCTACGATTACAATACAATACAATACAATACAATACAATATAACCTTTATTTACACAGAACATTTCCAAAACAGGCGGCACAGTGATGGTTAGCACTGTCGTCTCACAGAAAGAAGGTCCTGGTCCTGTGTGGAGTTTGCATGTTCTCTCCGGACACTCCGGCCTCCTCCCACAGTCCAAAGACATGCAGTTAGGTTAATCGGAGACTCTAAATTACCCATAGGTTTGAGTGAGAGTGTAAATGGTTGTCTTATAGATGTGGCCCTGTGTTGTACCCTGCCTCTCACCCATATGATCGCTGGGACAGGCTCCAGCACACCCGCGAACCCCACAGGGATGAAGCAGTTCAGAAAATGGACGGATGGATTTCCAAAACAGGGTTTATAAAACAAAAAGTAGTAGATAAAACAATAGGACATGTCAAGCATAAAAACATGGAGACACTATCCAGGACAAAAACTGAAATATAATTAAAATAATGAGAAAGTTCAATCTACAATAATTTAAAAAAATGTTTTAGAAACTTTTTAAAATACGACCAAAATGACCAATAAGATCAACTTAGGATTTGATAAAAAAGATAAAAATCATTCCATATTACTATATTTTGAAAATTATTGAAATGTTAAAATATTATTTTAAAATATGCAATGTGCTAATATTGGATATAAAAGAGTGTGCCCTCTGCAGGATATATAGCTACACAGTTTAGAACAGACTCTGAACGTAATGGTCATGTGACATAGAACTTATTGAGATATAATAATAATAATATCTAGTAAAAAGCATTTTTGGAGTATCAGTGAAATGGCACAGCAGCTGAAATACAGTCTTTGGGAATGTGGTGCTTTTACTTGTTTAATAAGAATAATATGATTAGTTCCTTCTTAATAAACTAAGCTGATTTGGTTTAACAAAAATAATCCTAAAGAACAAACCCTTAAATTTACTAAACTGATTTTGTGCTCAGATGACTTCTGGCTTCTCTTGGATGGCTGTGACACTGGTCTTAATGCTGTTTGCTGGAAACAGTTTTGCTGCTGTGGACTCAAATGAACTTGCAAGAATTGTGGGTGATATGTTGGGAAAGTAAGTATGAGCCAGCATTTTCTAGAACATGTATACAGTACTACCAGAAACCTGTACTACTGCAGTTTACCCTGCGCTCAGCGAACGGCGCCTGGTGTTCCCGTCACAAAAAAAAAAAAGTTTTTCTCCTCGATTTAGAGTTTTTGCTTGTCTTGTACCTCACTTGTAAGTTGCTTTGGATAAAAGCATCTGCCAAATGACTAAATGTAAATGTAAATGTAGATATAAATGCAAGGGGCTCAGTAATGTATAGTTTTATCAGTCAACTGTTTATTTTGCTTCTGAGCAATCTGGAAGCATTCATATAAAAGAACAGTTGATTTCAGTTTGTTTAAATGGAACCAAAGTTTGGTACAAACAGCCTTTCATCATTGCAGTAACACAGACACATTGCTAACACTTGCAACAAGTTCCCACCCCATCTAAACAACAAACTATAACATTTAGTTGTTCATTAAAATTTTTCTGTTGTTGGGATGGTATTATACATATATTCATATATTTTAAATATGATAACTGGTAATAATTTCTTTCCTTTGGCAGGTATGATCCCAAACGCATGTTCAGTATGGCAGTAAGCATCCCAGAGGCGGAAAACCGGAACAACGATTATGATACTGCGATTTTTAGCACTGAGAATGGTAACCAAGTGAAGAGTGAAATCCTGAACAATAACGTATACGCACAAGGCAGGATAGTTGCAGCCAAATTTGTGCAAAAGACAAAAACAACTGCAGATATTCACGCAGAGTACCGTGTTCTGCAAAACTTTGACAACTTACTAAACAAAAATTTTAATTATGAGAAGGATCTTTTACTTTTCTATGTTTTTGGATCCCCATGTTACCATCAATGTACAAATGCAAATGATCAGCGAAACATCCTTCAGTATTTAAAGAAAATCATGAAATGGAGACATTATGCCTTTGTGTTTACTGATGTATTCAAATCCAAAAACAAAGACATGGCGACAACTGAAGAAGATCGTAGGGAGGCCCTTACAAATATTGCAAATGTGGCTGACGATTCTGGACAAACATTTGGTCTTGGAAACATATTCCGCTGCATTAAATCAGATAATCAGATGAGTTGCACCAGCTGCTTGACTAATGGAGGCGTTACACCTTCTTGTGTGTCACTCCCAACACAATAGAAGAGCAGTTTACAAATAAAAATTGCAACAGTTATGAAACTTTCACTGAATGGACCATAGCTGTAAGATATCAATTTTTATACACTTTGTGTTCCCTGTCTTTACTAATAGGCAATAAATGAATGACAGGGTGAAATATATTGTATATCAAAATTGGCTTTTGTTCTTCTCCTAAATTTGTTGTTTATACATTAAAGCTTTGCTCAGAAACTATTGTTTGTGTTTGTGTCAGCTGTTTGGGAAACGCTTATGTAAGACTGATCTTTCATTTCTGACTCTCAAGATGCTAAACGAATGACGTTGAATTACAGTAAACTACTGGCAGCTACAGTTGCCAGCATTCAACTGTTATTCTACTGTGTACCTATAATCTACAGCAACAGTTTATTACTGTTAAAAAATACAGTACTGTGCTGTACAGTACTATTATACTGCTATTTTACTCTTCCTACTGTAATCTCAATAAATAGTATACTACTGTCATATACTACTACATCCACATGAGGTTATCTGGAAGTTTCTTCTTCGAAAGCTCACTACTATGACTACTACTATGGGTAGTGAAATGTTTTGAAGACAGAAGCCCAATTGCCACGACTCATCATCCAGATAACCTCACCTGGATGACAGTACATTAGCTAAGTGATTAAGTGATTACATTTATGTAACACACAATCCATAAAAACACATTGAACACATTCTCAATCTGCACGTCCTAGTCCAGTGTAGCCTGAATTCTTTTTTCTTGAAGACATGGCCACATTTATCCAGTAGCTAACACATTTCAAGTAATGAAATTCTTGTAAAATACTATCCATAAAAACAATTACTCACGTTAAACACGGTAAACAACATGAGTTGCTGTTCATTGATACAGTGAGATCCTGTGTGGACATGTGTTGTGGCTATTATGATATCTATTGTGTGTACTGTGTGTTATTCTTCGTACTGTGTTCTGTGTATTGTCAGTGTGTGGATTTTTTGTTGCTGAATGTTCTAAAACTTGTTCTATCTGTCGATCTATACAGAGCCCCATTCAAAGTACAAGAGGTTTTTTAAAAGGGTGGCCACACGGGAATTCACAGTTGTTATCTTTTTCTGGACCAGCTTCCCCTGACTGGCTTCTAAAAATGTAACAACATAATATATTATTAATATGAAAAACAAAACATGATCAGCTTTAGTTTGAGGCATTATGAGATACTGGATTCTTTGAGTAATGTTGGCATTACAGTAACACTTTTAGTATTAGTTTGTTAATTACATAACTTTAGTGCACACATCAATCACTTTTCTGGCTCTCTTGCCTAACGTTACAGTACGTGGTGAGAAGAGCCGCATGACACATCACACATGTTCAACCTGTGTAAAAACCCCACAACAAATAGTGAACTACAGACTAGTCCTTGCTAGTTTACAACAAAACTACATGACACATGATGTTACCTCAGACAACAGATTAGCTTGCTAATTAACATAAACACTAACACAAGCTAGCTAACTTACAATAGCAAGCTAATAAATTACACAATTGGGCTAACGTGGTTTAACCAGCAGATATCAATTTAAACAGTAATTTTGACAAAACAAAAAAGTAAATACGACTTATTTGATAAAACTGCAATTAGCCTGTTAAGTAAAATGATGAGCAGCAGGTGGTCGAAAGCTCCGTCCACTTGATGCAGACAGGGTCAGAGTTGGGGTGGAAATGGTCTTCACTTCTTCCTCTTCCTCCCTTTTCTTCTGTCACCAATAAAATCACTGATTTATAA